>WAAG01002769.1:10513-21958 GCA_013390105.1 Tichodroma muraria | reverse complement strand
TCGCGAGGGAGACGCGCCTCGCGGGGCCGCGCACGCTCCGGCGCCGCGCGCGCGCCGCCCCGCCCCCGCGCACGTAGGCCCTCCCGCGCTACCGTAACGACCGCATTACCGTAAATACCCGCCCGAGCGCAGCGCACCTCACCGCCCTTGTCCTGGCGGGTTCTTTGGCGGCGGCGGATCGGCCGATACGCCGCTCCGGCGCGATGACCCCGCTCCGGGCTGTGAGCCACCCCCGTGCCAGCTCCCGCCCGCGTGAGGCCACAGCCCGACCGAAATTCCCCTCCCCATGGGCCCGCATTCCAGCCACAGCCTGGCAGCGCCCTGTCCTGATTCCCCTGGCTTCCCTGCACCCATGTCGGGCCTAGTCCCGCGCGGTTTATTGCGTACAGGCTGTGAAAAGGGGCTCCGCTGCTCCAAGTAGTTACCCCCGCACAGCCCCGCTAACGCAGTTACGTAAGGGCACGAGCGGGGCTGCCCCGTTCCCGCAGCAGCGGGAGGCAGGCACGGGGCTGAGCCTTAACCAGAGCCCGCGGTAACAAAGGTTCTCCGGAGCATGAGCTCCTAGTGGAGAGCTCGGCACGGGGCCAGTCCGCTCACCAAAACTGCGCAGCTTTCCCTCTTTTCCTCCCCCTGCCTCCCCCTCTGCACGGCGTTAATACGGGGCTTTCCCCAGCCACACAAGTTGTGCAGTCATCGAGTTTAGGATTTTTCCAATTCGGTCGAAAGCAACATGAAAACAAACAGTGGAGAGGATTTCACAGGAGCAGAAAGGCAGCACCAGCACGGAACTACAAGTCGGCTTCCTTAGGGAACCCGGATAAAAATTTTCACTTGCATGAAAAGAAATGCAAGCCAAACCGCCAGAGGATCAGTATGAAGCACAACAGAAGGGAAGGTGTGTTTGCCACGAAGTTGCCTTGTGTTGGTACAGATGGCGTGACCTCCTGAACCAGAACAAATTACGTTTACCTGCCACAGAGGAAGGGAAGAGGGACAAGGAAGTCATCCTGTTTTAACTGCGCAAGGAAAGGGCTCTTTCACACACGTACGCACGCACCGCTCTGTCCTCAGTCAGGCTACATCTGCTCGGAGAAAACACGACTCGGTCGGCAAGGTTAGCTCAACCAAGCAGCACACAACAGCTTGTTGGAACAGAGACAGGAAGAGATGCAATATGTACAGATGAGAAAAAAGTTGCCAGAACCTTTCCCTTACTTTAAGGTCAAGTTAGATTGTTTTTTACGCCCAGTAAGTCAGAGTCGCCTCAATAGCAGAAGAAAACGGGAAGAGTACATCAATGCAAAGGAGAGGTCAGTGTGTGATTAAGCTGTACCACTCTAAATCATTGCCTTTGTCCATTTCTTCATGAAAGAACAATCTTAGCTAGTCTGCTGAGGGACTCCTGACACATACTGTCCGATATATACATATATCCTGACTTTTGACATATTTGGCAGAACATATATATATGTATATATGTTCTGCCAAAGTGACAACAGAATTAAACTAGTTAATATTGCAAGATTACTGACTGAAATTTACTGATAATTCTGCATTAATTTGTATGTCATTTGCATATCCAACCCTCATGTTCTTTTTTTTTTTTTTGTATGTAATCAAATTTAAAGAGAAAATGCATCATTAACTCTTTATGAGTTGTATTATCTGAACCTCAGTCAGAGAGCTGTTTTAGACCTTGATCTTGCACAGGGCTTTTCACATGTTGAGTCATATTTCTGGATGAGCTTAATCAACCCTCCCACCACCGCAAACTTTATGGATTGTTAGATTCTTTTAGGCCAGCTTTGTATCCCGAAGCCTTGCCTTAATGAGCACATCTGCACATATTGACTGCCTGTGTGCTAGAAAACACCCTCATTCAGAATCACCCGAGAGTTGCAGTTGTCACATGTAATCCCATTCCTAAACGATGTCATGTCCCCCTACTTCGGTAACATGCTCATACTGCTTTATGCTCCTGTTACCATGGAGAAACAAAACAGCTAACAGCTTTGAGGCACATGGAGAGATTCCTTACCCTAAGGCATCCAAGCCTGTATGTAAAGGAACAAGTAGATAAAGTAAAAATCATTTCCTCTCCCCTCCCCACCCTGAAATTTAGCTCTATTTCACTTTTGCACTTGAGGCATTTTTTTAGTTACTACAGCTGTCTATTTATTAGACCACTTAGAAGGATAAACTTACTATTTTTAAAGGAGATTAACTCATACCATCATAATAAGGGTAGTGCTTACTATCTAACCACACGCTTAATTACACTACCAAACAGATGTAGCAAGACTGTTTTCAGACTAGTTTTGTTACCTGTTATTACAGAAGTGTGAAATCCCAGTTGATTTTCAGATGTCAGGTGATTCAATTGTAAATAATAAATAAATAGCTGTAAATAATCATAAAGCTAAGTAAATAGAACACACACATAACTGAAATAGATGCGTAACTTTAATGACTGCCTTTCAGAGTTAGAAAAAAAAAATCATCTTTTTCTATATGTAAGTTAAATACATACTTATTACACATCTGTCCCTGGGAAAAATCTCTCTTAAGATACTCCCCTGTCCTCTTTGAGTCCTGTGTTTCAAGAGTTTGCCTTTCCCTTATTCATACTTTGAAGGAGAAAAAGAAGTTAAGGACGTATTCTCTCCTTGTTGCCGTACCCTATCTTAGTCCAGATACTGAGTGAATCTTTCAACTCTGCTTTTCATAGAACATGCAGATAGATAGATGCCAACCATATAAAAAATGAGTGTTTGGTAATGCAACCTCCTGAAACAAGACAGCACTGAAGAAAAGCACTTTAAGCTTTAATGTGCAAAGCTGCTACTTGTATGATGATGGCCATATGAAAAACATAACGTGATTGCTGGTAACTACAATACTCCTCCATTAAAATTACCTTTTTTGGTCTCAAAGTATATTGAAACACATTCTTCCTTTCCATTTAAATGAAAAGTGACATGCGCCCATATATAACAGATGCAATCCTCTGCACTTTTTATCAATCATAGAGCATTTTTCTCCTACCTGTGTTACTTTCTAACCTAAACTGTTTTTCTTTCCAAACCAGTCTTCCCTCTCAAAAGTAATTTGGGATCCTCCCTCTGGGATTTGGCCCTTCAACAGATCAGTTACTCTGGTTTCCCTCATTTTTGCTTGTTCTCCTTCAGACTTCAATTAGTTGCTCTACTCACCTATAATGTTCTTTCCATTATTCACCTTTAGTCCTTGCAAATCTCTCTCCTTTTCCTGTTTACCAAGAGCAGTGACAAAGAGGTAACAAAAAGAAGAGCAAGCTTTCAGAAGGGCACTGAACAATCACAAGAGTCCAATACCACCTGGGCTTTGAACCTTTCCACTCACCTTCAGTGTTACAGGAGAGCTCGGGCATTTGTGTTTCCCTGTTCTGCTCTCTTAGAGCCGTGTCTCTTCTGGTCTGGCTCCTTTTGTTGTGCTTTACCCTACGTCTGACCATCACAGTATGTTCCTGGTCTCTTCTGCACGTCCTTAATCCATCTACCCTCAATTAATATATTGCCTTCAGATTTCCACAGTCAACACACCATTACTTTAAAAGAGAATATCATTATTGAAATACTCTGCTGCCTTTTATGATAGCAGGCAGCATGTGGAGCAAGTCTTTTTCTTTCTCACCTTTCATCACTGTTCATGAAATACTCATTAATCATTACTAGACCCAATGAGAATTTTTCAGGCATTTTTAAAGTGCTAATTTGTCCCAAGTGAGGTTGCATGACTAATGGGCAGTCCTGATGATTTCTTAGCCCCTATTTATTTATCTCCATAGGTGTGGTCTGTCTTAGGATCTATCTGCCAGGAGGCCAGGAGTTTCTTTTGGAGAAATAGCACTGTGCTTTTCTTTCTCTGACATGCACTACTGCTCACCATCAGAGTCAGGATGCTGAACTAGGTTGACCTTGCCTTGTACTATCTATAATCTCTCCATGATATTTTACTATCAAAGGAGCTCAGTTCATCTCAGAAATGAGGTGGTCATATGCCAAAATAAGGCCTATTAATTGCACAGAAACCAGAAAAGTAAAATCTGAAAGCATCCTCAGGACCTAAGGGGTAGTTAGTGTCTAATTACAAGTAGATCTGTCAGGGTTCAAGGGACTGAAATTCAGGTTTCTGGCACTGGTTTGGTTAGCTAGTTCTCCTCAGAAGCATCTTCCTCTTATTGCACTTTCTGCCATAGCACCCTTTGGGCCTCCAGGTGAGCTGTCACCTCAGAGTCAGTAAACAAGTCCTTTTTAAGAGACTAATGCTATTTTGCTTTTCCTGTGTGCTGAATGATGTAGTTGAGTAATCCCATCAAGCAGAAGGAACCACTGCAAACCGGGACATCACATATCAGCCACAACCCATGTTTGTCACCCTCACTGATCCCATACCAAAAAGAAGCTCCCTTTTCCCATTTTCAAGGAGTAAATTTTTTTGCTTAACAAAAAAATCCAAAACCCAAGCCCATGAGTTTCTGAGAAACAGTTTCTCAGTTCAGAGCATTCAATGACTCACAGTTTCTAAGCCTGGCCTTGGGAAAAAAGGCTGCATTCTCCAACATCAAAACCAGGATTAATTTTGGCTTTGTTCAGAGCCATACAGAAGTTCATTGACTACACATATCTCAAGTCCTATATATGAACTAGTTCGTAAGAGGATACTAAGCTCCACAAATCAGACATCTGCAGTTCCTGGAGATTTTTTTTTTGTAACTTGCCACATATACACATTCACTAGAATGGAGCTGTGAACTCTGGAAATTTAGATAGACTAAACCCCTCTGCACAGCAGTCAGTCTGTGGAAGAGGAGGTAGCATTGTAAATCAGATTCCAAAAATATGGTTCTCCTGTGAAAAGACAATGTGGAAGAACCATTTCAAGGGAGTATCAGTTAATCTCTCTAAGGGACTATTAAAACAATCATAAGTAGGTTTTAAGGTTAACTCTCAGTTTCAGTGTACCTTTCTGCTCACATATGAAGACACATATGGTCAAGATATGTAACTAAACCCAAACAGTCATGGAAACAATTCACAGCTGGCAGCCACAGACCAGTTCTTGCCGAATGTGACTTTTCTGTTCAACCTGACTTTGAAAAAACAACCCCCACTGATGTCCAGTTCACACTGTACACGCCTATCACAATTTTAATCTTTAAGCTTCTTCAATGCATCTTTCTCCTTTCCCTCAAAAGATGGTCTTGCCAAAAAAGAAAAGTGGCATCAGAGTACTGCTAGCTCTTAGACCATCTCTTCTATCCCCTCAGTTCACAAAGAATGGCTTCTACACATTGGGAAGGCCATGCTAAAAAACCCACATAAGTCCCCTAGAATTTTTAAGAATATTTTATGGTAACTAAAAGTTCATGGTCCATGTACCATGGTCCAACTGCATACCTTAATTCTGTGATGGGCAAAGCTGAGTAAGTGAACTATTTTAAAATATTCATTAATACATGTTAGCATGCTTTCAAGATGGCCACTTCTGTATGACACACATCTGGAGCCCAGATAGATAGATAGACCCCGGGTAGCTTTCCCTATTTAGGCATTGCCCTGGCAAGCCTACAAGGCAGCTGTTACAAAATCCTGAGGTCTGGTAAGCAGACTCCAAAGCATCAAAAAGTAACTTGGAGAGTACAAAATTGCCTTTCCTCACAATCTTAGTTGCCTATCTCTTGGCTTTTGCCTTTGGAAGCAGTATCCCAAGTCCAGCTACTTTTCTTTTAAGCCCCAAATGAAGTCAGCTCAAAAAAGGAAAGGAAAACCCCTCTGCACAGTGAGTGAGGAAAGGAAAGGGAGCCTTTTCCTTTCTGCCCACTCGCTTCTTATCACACATCATGGGCTCAGAAAACTACACAGAACCTAATTATGCACTAGCAAATCACAGTACAACCATTAGCAAAATCTAAGTTTAAGACTGTACTCTGTATCATCTTTAAAAGGAGGATAAAGAAATGAGGTCAGAGGTTTGGTCAGTTGATTCATTTTAGGAAACTGCATTAGTTGAGTTAACTTCACTGTAGAATGCTCTCTGGAAAGAAAGCCATTTTGTCACAGACTGCTTTTTAACCCACTTTGCTGGAGCAAATCTGCTTAGCCTTTCTTTTTTTTTTTTTCAGGCTGAGGGAAACCGGCATAATTTTGTGTGAAAGACTTAGCAACAGAAACTCTTCTGGCAACACATTAAAGCAACTGCTAGCAAATGACTACAGGTAATTTCCTAGAAAAGCATTAAAAACTCAGTGAATCCCCTACAAACTCTCTGAGAACAATTATTTGACAATAAACAGAGGAAAAGCACTGTCATGTAACCTTGCTGTTCCATATCCATAGACTATTTCTGGGAGCGCACCCCGGCCAGAAGTGTGCATGCAGGCAGCCCTGCCAGCACGTATTATGGATCACAACCAGGTATCCCATCAGGTCATTCTGTTCTGAAGGAACAGTGCCAGTAAAGCCAGGGAGGAGGAGGGTCAAAGGTTTTCTAAGGGCTTTCTGTTGTAATGTAGCTAATCCAAGAGTTAACAAGCTCCTAAATTATCCATCTAAGATTTTCTGATAGGAACATAAAGCTATCTTTTCAAATAAGATCAGGCCAACATGTTTTGAGCAGCATCCTGAATTATCAGTATTTGCAGTCCAGGGCTCTTTCTTCTATAGTTTTTCCTGTGTCCCCAGACCCATGTGACTGCTGAGTTCATTACAGGTCAGGGCCTCAATGAGATTCTGGATTTTATGAGTTCTTTTTCATACAAAAGAAAATAGAACTGCCTGGCAGTTCCTCTATGAGACAAGGCACCTGCACTTGTTTCTCCTGCTCCACATACCAGCAAAAGATCCTCAACAATAAGACATCCTCAACAGCAAAAGTTAAGAAAGTAAGAAGCAAGGTGAGCACAGCATGCCAGTCTTAACAAAGAACTGTTTTAACAATCCTGTTATCATAGACAGGACAGTGTTTCTGAAATAAGAGTTGGTTGCTGTGTGACAACAGAGTGCTTGTCTATCATTTACAAACTTGAAAAATTTACAACCAAAAGTATCATTAAAAAGGAATGAAAACAGACATGCACTTCAAGTGCAAATCTCACACATTCAAAACAGAGAAGAGGCAGATTGTCCACAATATCTAGAGACATGTTTTTTATCACCAGTATGTTCCACATGGGAAAGTCTCAGATACTCTAGTAAAAAAAAACAAAACAACAAAATAACCACAAAACGCTTGAAAAATAAGCAATTACATGAAGAAAAGCTGTTATAACTGATCAGCTTTAAAGGAAATTAATGCAGAGCATTCAGAATGGCAAATCTTTAAATGAATGCTTAAAACCATGAGTACTTAAAATCATGAATGCTTCTTTTCCTTTATCCTCTCTTTCTTTTCTGAAGCTGGTCTCATCACAAAAGCCAAGTGGTTTTTTTTTTTAAACTGCATGGTAACTAAATCTAGCCATCCCTGTCCAAGTTCCTAGGCTTAACAAGATGAATTTCTACCTAGCGCCATGGTTTTGCAAACAGCAGTAAATCAGAAGCAAGTTTTAAGTCCACTGTTTATTTGAAGCACCCTTATTATGAGGAAATATTTCTGGTAATATTTCCTTTTGTTCCTTTGTAGTTCTCACTTGCTGATTTATAGCTTTCCCTATATTCTTCACCCATTTGCATGTGTTTCAAATGCTTTCCTGTACCTGAAATACTTCATCATAATGATGCAGAACTTTGCTGGAACATTGAGAAATCTGGCTTGAACCTGACCTGCACTGGCAGCGGATCGCAGCTTGCAGCAGCCCACATGAAATGAGCTGAATATCTCCGTCTGCTTCCAAGTGAATGAGGGCTGCTTTGGAGAACTCTACCCCAGATAACCCCCAAACTGACAGCCTGGGAAGGAAGTGAATGAACATGGGTGCTGAGTCATTTTTCACTTTGTTTGCTGTGAACAGGTAACAAATCCACAGAAACCCATTTGGATACTCAGCAGCAAAAGTTGTGAAAATACCCCTCCTTCTCTCATGCCTTCCTCCTCCTGTCCCCAGCACACAAACTGTTACTGGTGTGATGGGGGGAACACATTGGAAGCTTGCACTTTTGGACCCAGGGACAGAGCACTTCCCTTTGCAAGACAGCTAAATGAAACCCTGCAGGAGCCAAGAGCTGGTATGGACTCATCACCCACAGCCAGCAGCGCTTTGGGCTCGATCTGCTCGGGAATATGCACCTGGAGACCAAGGGTACCTCTGAGCCAAGGCTGGAAGAAGTCTGCAGCCTGACACAAGAAAGGGAAGAATTTGGTTGGGATGTGTACTATGGCTTTAGTGGGAGTCTTGCTTTCAGACAGAGGGCAGGAAGGAAGAAAGTGAACTGCAGGAGCTGGAGCAGCCCACCCTGTGTGGGCTGCAGGAGAAGGGCTGGTGGAGCAGCAAGGAGCCTGCCTGCACACATGCACAAGGGTGGGCTGTCAGCTGCCTCATGCTGGGATGCTACAGGGTTTTTTCTTGGGTAGTATACAGAATAAGTTTGAATAAAGCAAATAAAAGAAAAAAGAAAAATAAATGTTTAATAAATACCAGCGGCAAACACTGTGGTCTTCCAGAATGTGTTCTGGATTTTAAGCATTTTCATTGAAAATTGAAATTTACTTTCCTTCTTTGGTCAAGTTTATTAAACTAACTGCTTTTTCCTTCTGGAATCACTCCAGAGATTCTGTTAATTCTAGAGAATATCAAAACTGAGAAAACTCCTTAGAATTAAGAGAAGAAAATTTATGAAACAGTGTTCCAATTAGCAATAAAGTTGCTTATTGCAGGGCACCAGGATCTCTTAAAATCCTAAGAGTCTCTTTTTCAAAATTAAAAGATTTAAAACTGGGTAACAGTATGTTGTTTTTCTCCTTTCTGCCCTTTAGGATTTTTTGGAACCACATTTGTAAGGATTAAGAAGTATTTTCTTTCAGTACTTCCAACAGTCTGATGTTTTATCTGAACTGGAAATTGCATTTCATTCCTGTCTTCTTTTTTTTCCCCCAGCCTTTACTGTGGCTGCATCTGCTGAAACTGGGGGTGTAAGAGGGAGAAGTGTGATTTACACTGGTGGAGCTTACTGCTGAACTCACTGGTGTTGTGTGAGGTAAAGCTAAGCATATATATTTGCCTTATGACTGGGATTGAGTATGAGTATATGCCTCAAGACTGGGATTTTTCCATTAACCATTTAGATCTGCTGATATTTTGTATCACTAGATCATCCTCTCTTCAATTTTTGTTTGGTTTTGTTTTTTGTTTGGACCTCTCCCCTCCCTCCAGATCTTAGTTTCTTTATATATCGCTCTAACAAATAAAGTTTTTCTATCTGACTATCTATAAGGAGTTTTGCTTTCATTTTTTCATTTTTCCCTGATGCTTCTGTTTCAAGTATTTGATTGTGGGTTTTTTCCACTTCTGTTCATTTTCATTCTATTTTTAAATCTTCTCATTTAGGTTTCATTCTAATTCTTCCGACAGTAATACCTCACAGATCTTTTTCTTCCCAGTGCATATTTCCTTAAGTTTTTCTCAGTAGATAGCATGTATGCTCTCTCCAGCTTCCAGAAATTAGCACTTTTATTCTTGATTTCCAAGTGACAATATAAGTGATTAATTCCATGCAATTATTTGTGATCACAAAGTTGACTAAAAAAGGGCTCTGAGAAGCTAGATTTGTCTGTGAAACCTTATGCTTAATATAGACCCAACTCTTATCTGCTGCAATCCACCAGGCTATTGAAAGATGTGGAGAGGATGGAGAAAAGGATTTGGTAATGGTTCTCTTAAAAACAAAAGATATCTTCCCAACCACTGAATTGCTGCTAGTGGCACTAGCCCCTTCAAAACCAACCACACCTTATGCAGATAAGATGCAAGGCCAGGAGCTTTGTGTGATCTGTGAATTTATGGAGGTCCCCCCACCTCCAACTCCCTTCTAACTCTGATATTACTGAAGATTGTCCCTACTGAGAAAAATAGGTGGGTGTTTATTTCTTTCAAAGGCTCAAATCAGACACTGTCCTCTGTGTTTCTCATTTCTCAAATCTATAGGGAAGCCAATAGCTCTAGGCTGATAACTTTATGCATTTATATTTTATGTCAATGAATATAGGTTTAGAAAGTGATAAAAACAGAGCTCTGAAAATCAGGTTCTTGCTTCTACTAACAAATGCAAGTAATTCACAAAGACAAAAAATCGCTTTTAGTCCTTTCTGGGACAGTGTTGTATTTACTGAGGAGCTCTTCAGTCACTCTGGGAACGGGACTTCTGAAAATATACTAAAAAATTGGCTGCTAGAGCTGTTTAGGAGAACAAGAGGTTCTCAGACTTCTGAAATTTTAGATTAGAAGAATCATGTGTATCTCCATGGCTACCAGATCAGTTCATGAACATCCTGGCAGATTTCTGGTAGCCATTTTGGAAGGTCTCATAGATAAGCTGCTTAATGAAAAGACTATTGTGGCAATGCAGGCTTGCTGGGGAGACCAAGAGAGGTTGGACCAAATGAGCCCATATGAGGTCCCTTCCAGCCTTAACCACCCTGAAGACTGTAAATATTTGACCATATGTTAGAAGGGAGAACATGTTACTGCATCACCTTGTTATTTGATCCTGTTAAACTTGCTGGTGTCAGGGCTAGAGATCAACAGTGTGGTCGGTTTAGTGTCTTGGAATCTGGTGATCACGGGTCTGTCTACAGTTCTGTGAAACCTTGACTTCTAGCATGCAGGTATTTCACTATGGGAGGAGGAAAAGTGGTGGTGCCACTGAAGGGAAGGCTTCAGGTATTGTGTCTGCTTCCAGAAGCATCTTTGGATGTTTAAAGACGCACACAGGACACAAAAGGTGAACCTTTTCAGAAGGTTCAGCACTTGGGTATGCCATCTGTACCTTCAATGCACCTTGGGTGCTCCACACTGTACACAAAGGACAAACTACATGCAAAGGGGATGGGGAGAGAGAAAAACAAATACTATCTTAAAGATATCCTAAAATACGAAACACGGATACTCAGCCTACAAGCAACAGATATATAGTACACCACTTTTCAGGTGGGACATCCTGAGCTCTTGGAGGTTGTTTCCTAATCTGGTGAACAACTGCAAATGAACATTGACTTACATGTATTGGTCTTTGAAAAATGGGGGTTAAAATACTTACCTAGGCTCCCAGTTGAGGCCTGGTAACAGAACCCACATTTACTAATTTCAGTGGCAGATTGTCTCTAGTTTAGCTACAGTGGTTTAAGATTTGACTGTCCCAGCAGCTGCACTGTTTGAGAAATGACAAATGGGATGTGTGACCACTCCCTGGGCCACAGCTATGTTTATCAATTTAAATTATTAAATATGCTGTGCTGTGTTGAACAGCCAAG
>WAAG01002769.1:0-10508 GCA_013390105.1 Tichodroma muraria | reverse complement strand
GCTGTGTTGAACAGCCAAGGTGAGGGGAAAGGATGTGGAAGGAGACATACCAGGACATCCACACCCACGGTTACTGGATTCTTCCATTACAGAGTGAGAGATGTGAGCTGGTAGTGGAAGGCAAGGTCACTTAAGAGACATTATTGTCACAAACCACTGCAGCAAGATTTGGTCTTCAGGTTTCCAGAATTTGTGGTTTAGTTAAAAACTGGACTTTGTCTGGTTGAGTTAATCTGAACTGACAATAAATCCAGNGTTTGGTTTTGTTTTTTGTTTGGACCTCTCCCCTCCCTCCAGATCTTAGTTTCTTTATATATCGCTCTAACAAATAAAGTTTTTCTATCTGACTATCTATAAGGAGTTTTGCTTTCATTTTTTCATTTTTCCCTGATGCTTCTGTTTCAAGTATTTGATTGTGGGTTTTTTCCACTTCTGTTCATTTTCATTCTATTTTTAAATCTTCTCATTTAGGTTTCATTCTAATTCTTCCGACAGTAATACCTCACAGATCTTTTTCTTCCCAGTGCATATTTCCTTAAGTTTTTCTCAGTAGATAGCATGTATGCTCTCTCCAGCTTCCAGAAATTAGCACTTTTATTCTTGATTTCCAAGTGACAATATAAGTGATTAATTCCATGCAATTATTTGTGATCACAAAGTTGACTAAAAAAGGGCTCTGAGAAGCTAGATTTGTCTGTGAAACCTTATGCTTAATATAGACCCAACTCTTATCTGCTGCAATCCACCAGGCTATTGAAAGATGTGGAGAGGATGGAGAAAAGGATTTGGTAATGGTTCTCTTAAAAACAAAAGATATCTTCCCAACCACTGAATTGCTGCTAGTGGCACTAGCCCCTTCAAAACCAACCACACCTTATGCAGATAAGATGCAAGGCCAGGAGCTTTGTGTGATCTGTGAATTTATGGAGGTCCCCCCACCTCCAACTCCCTTCTAACTCTGATATTACTGAAGATTGTCCCTACTGAGAAAAATAGGTGGGTGTTTATTTCTTTCAAAGGCTCAAATCAGACACTGTCCTCTGTGTTTCTCATTTCTCAAATCTATAGGGAAGCCAATAGCTCTAGGCTGATAACTTTATGCATTTATATTTTATGTCAATGAATATAGGTTTAGAAAGTGATAAAAACAGAGCTCTGAAAATCAGGTTCTTGCTTCTACTAACAAATGCAAGTAATTCACAAAGACAAAAAATCGCTTTTAGTCCTTTCTGGGACAGTGTTGTATTTACTGAGGAGCTCTTCAGTCACTCTGGGAACGGGACTTCTGAAAATATACTAAAAAATTGGCTGCTAGAGCTGTTTAGGAGAACAAGAGGTTCTCAGACTTCTGAAATTTTAGATTAGAAGAATCATGTGTATCTCCATGGCTACCAGATCAGTTCATGAACATCCTGGCAGATTTCTGGTAGCCATTTTGGAAGGTCTCATAGATAAGCTGCTTAATGAAAAGACTATTGTGGCAATGCAGGCTTGCTGGGGAGACCAAGAGAGGTTGGACCAAATGAGCCCATATGAGGTCCCTTCCAGCCTTAACCACCCTGAAGACTGTAAATATTTGACCATATGTTAGAAGGGAGAACATGTTACTGCATCACCTTGTTATTTGATCCTGTTAAACTTGCTGGTGTCAGGGCTAGAGATCAACAGTGTGGTCGGTTTAGTGTCTTGGAATCTGGTGATCACGGGTCTGTCTACAGTTCTGTGAAACCTTGACTTCTAGCATGCAGGTATTTCACTATGGGAGGAGGAAAAGTGGTGGTGCCACTGAAGGGAAGGCTTCAGGTATTGTGTCTGCTTCCAGAAGCATCTTTGGATGTTTAAAGACGCACACAGGACACAAAAGGTGAACCTTTTCAGAAGGTTCAGCACTTGGGTATGCCATCTGTACCTTCAATGCACCTTGGGTGCTCCACACTGTACACAAAGGACAAACTACATGCAAAGGGGATGGGGAGAGAGAAAAACAAATACTATCTTAAAGATATCCTAAAATACAAAACACGGATACTCAGCCTACAAGCAACAGATATATAGTACACCACTTTTCAGGTGGGACATCCTGAGCTCTTGGAGGTTGTTTCCTAATCTGGTGAACAACTGCAAATGAACATTGACTTACATGTATTGGTCTTTGAAAAATGGNAAGGTGAGGGGAAAGGATGTGGAAGGAGACATACCAGGACATCCACACCCACGGTTACTGGATTCTTCCATTACAGAGTGAGAGATGTGAGCTGGTAGTGGAAGGCAAGGTCACTTAAGAGACATTATTGTCACAAACCACTGCAGCAAGATTTGGTCTTCAGGTTTCCAGAATTTGTGGTTTAGTTAAAAACTGGACTTTGTCTGGTTGAGTTAATCTGAACTGACAATAAATCCAGCTCTCAAGGTGTTACTGATACATGGAGCAATGCCAATAAATGCTGTTGTATCAGCATTTATTTAAATATGGCAAGTATGTAAACCAGATAAAAACTGCATTCTGTTTTAATATATATTTCAATAAGCAATTAGAAAAATTAAAATTATCTTGCACTGTAAGTGATACCACTTTTAGGTTTATTTCCATAGCCATTCTGTTCCTGAGGATAAATCATGGGGCTAATGAAATAGAACTGAGAAGAGTTTACCTATCTAGGGTTTACAGATCCAGAGTTTCAGATGGATTATTAAACTTGTTTTTCAACTTTGGAAAGTTCAGTTATCAGGCAAAACTTATATATATTTTAAGTAGTCCATTTTCACTGTCCTGTGTAGTCTTAGCCATGACTTTCTTAAGTGAGGAGGTAATTGATCACAGCTTTCCTATGCTTTAAATCTTAAATTATCTTTAAGATAAAATTATCTAAAATCTTTTTTAAGATTTTAAATTATCTTTAAATCTTTATTATGCTGGAATAATTTTACTCACTGACCTGTGTGTGATCAGTGTGTCTGACAAGCAACTGTCTCATCAGCAGCCATGGCTTAAGCAGTTGTTGCTCCCTACTTTATGCGGTGCATGTCTTTATGTGGCTACTCAGCAAATGAGAACTCACCTCACAGTCATAACCCCTTAGTACTTTGTGGCCTATTTGTATTTCCTGGGTTATTTTTCAGGTTGTTTGTCATATCCCTGGTGTGGTTCATTGCACGGTTTCATAAATTCTTAAGTGATATAGCTCTGAATGTTCAAACCAAGGACAATTTAAATGGCTTTATCAGGACACTTAAGTGCCTCTTCCTGTTAGGTCTCCTTTATTTGCATTTATCTGCGGTATCTATTAGAATCAGTTTAGCATGTTGCAGTTTTCCCTGCTTCTTAGGGCTCTGCGTGTGATAAGTGTTTGTCTTTTAGTCCCCTAAGGCTAACGTCCTTACCATGTTTTCCTTTGCAAACACTCACCTCTACCTTGCTGCTCCCACCCAGCCATTTTATTCCAACAATCCAAATGAGGTAAGATAATAAAGCTACAGTTATTTGGAAATGATGACCTATGCACTCTGTCGAAGGGATGCAATTTCTTTTCAGAGCTGAAAAAGGGATTATATGTTCAAAACCACTGTGTTGTTGTTTTGGGTATTTTTATCCCCTCANGGAGGTTGTTTCCTAATCTGGTGAACAACTGCAAATGAACATTGACTTACATGTATTGGTCTTTGAAAATCACAACCACAAAAAAAAGAGTATTTTCTAGCTGAATCAGTTTTCTTCTCAGATCCTTTCATGGCTGTTCCTTGGGTGATGGCAGAGAAGGTGATGCAAAAGGTGGTGATGCCTCTGCTTGTCCTCGCACAGTGCCATGAAAACTCATCAATCCAAAGTATTTGTTACTGCTCTTACTTTGAGTTACTGTGTCTAAATGGTGCAGTAGACAAACATTTCCTATTTCTAGATTTTTGCCATATCTAAATAGTTGCACTGGCAAAATTTACAAGTGGAGGAGTGGTTTTGATAGCTTATTTTCTCAGCTCCCTAGAATGAAGAATACAGCAAAATGTCAACTCTTTCTGGTAATATTGGCTGAACTTCAGCTTTTGACAGTCTAACAGTCTATTGTGGTATGAATATTTTACATTTATAGCCAACATGCAAAGTCTCTGAGCACAGATTAGATTTTCATTAATACAGCTATATATCTTCTTGCCACAGTGCATCAGTTCCCTATCCCTCATGAGGAAATCAAATAGGAGTTCAATTTTTTTTTCTTATTCTGAAGGTATAGAAAAGTTTTCTGGGGTGTGTCTTAGTTCTGATTCTTTTTTCCCCCTCTTAAAATAACAAAGTATATTTTTATTTCAAAGCAACTTTCATTTTACAATAGTAAGTCTGTATGGGAAGTCTACAAAACATACTCTGTACAGTATCTCTAGTTAGATCAGAATTAACTTTATTTAAATATGGAAATACATTTGATATCTGCAAAGTTAAAGCTTATATTTAAGTAATAAATGAAATTCATGAACCTGGAAAAACAAGCTAGCCATGCAATTAGTCTTTTGAATAAAAAAACCACTGAGATGAATGAGAATTGAGATGGTGCTTATGCTATTACACTAGGCTTAATCCTGTGCCATTTGTGTTTGTGGAGATGAATAAATTGTGAATTAAGATCAGTCTCCCAGACCTTAACTTTATTCACATTGAAATTCTGAAGCTTAGCAGGTAGCAGGGTCAGACTTGTAAAGTAAAATCCTGAACACAATAATGGGACTTGTTATGGAAGATGATTTTCTCCCTTACGGTCCTACCGTAGATTTAAAAGGATAGAGTTACATCAGTTATCCAAACATTATCTTCACAAGCAGTTGGTCTAGAATTTTTTTTAATAAATGAAGATTTGCATTTTGAAGAAAGTAGAATAATCAGAAGAGCTTAAATTTTCTAAACCCAGGTTCATTTTGGTTTTGATTGTTACTAACTTCGTGAGTACAGCAACATTTTCATGCCCAAATAATCTTGACAGGTGACAGAAAAGGAAGTAGTTCTGCTACTCATTAGCTAGGAAGATTTTTCTAAGTATTAAAAAGTGTTATATCATGCCTGGACTGATTAAGGGCCATATATGATCATCAGATGTATAACCTTTAGTTCCTTCTCTCATCTCAAGGTTAACTACTTCTGTGTCGTGGTTGACATCCTTGTAAAATGCACTTTGGGCTTATTTATCTCTGCTATGACCTTTATACTCTTAAATTGCATGTTATGATAAAGCAAAAAACAGAGTAAGAGTCTTTTTTTAAACGTTAGCTTCACAATATTGGTAACATAAATATAATTCCAGTATTTCAACAGTCCCATTCAATTACAATTGTCCAAATGTCAGTCTGAAAGCTTGAATTTGTGTTTTCCTCATGAATCTCTATTTTTAAACAGCTTCTAGATAACCACATTACCAGGGGGGCTTCCTTAAATATTAAATAATTATCAAGTAATCTTTTGCTTTTTTAAGAACAGCAAAATGAACCTTTTGGGACATGTTAAAGCCTGTCTCTTTGAGTATCCTCTCTTCTAATGAGGCCTAAAGCAGGTGCTCAGTGGAGAACCACACAAATGACTGACTACCTGTCTTAATCTGAAAGACAGGTGTCTGTTAGGGAAGGCAGGAGCCTCCCTTGGAACGGAGAATGTAAACCCCCTCCCTCCCTCCGAATTGTTATAAATTTGAAATTAAGGGGCTCTTGGGCAAAGATATGAGGATTCATATCAGTTCTTTATAACAGCTCTTTACCAGTGTGTATAGCAAGGTAAACAAAACAACAACTATGGTATTAACAACGAACAGAACCAGGGACCCAGTGACAGTTCTTGGCCACAGGCACTTTCCCCGCCGGCACAGTCACCGTCACAGGCGGCCGGGCTGAGCAGAAGTCCCGGGGTGGTGCACGACATGTATCAGAAGCTCGGCGGCAGCCCTGGAGCTGCGGAAACGTCCGGCGAGGCAGGAGGGTGCGGGACACAGAGTAGAGAAACCCAGAGCAGAACTGAAGGAGCAGCGGGCGCGGGGCAGCGGCAGCCCGGCTCCCAGCAGGGCAGGGAGAGCCGAGGGTCAGAATTTTCTGGGGCACAGGAACAGATGGTGGCAGGTCCCACAGGGCTGAGCTCCAGCGGTGCCGATGAATTCTCGCCGCAGTAAGCGGCGGCCTGGCCGTCCCCTCCGATGCCTAAATGTGAGAGAGCCGGCCCAGCCCCATCCTTTACCTGCCTCCAAATCCCTGCGGTATCTGTCCCTCGGAGAGAAAAACTCCCCAGATCAGAGAAAATGCAACCACGTGGGCTCCTTCCCCCTGGGCTTGGCCACCTCTTTTGTTTTCTGAAGTACCCACAAGTGCCCATAAGTGTCCAGTAATTAGTTTCCTAGCAACTTTTGGGGAAAAAAAATCTATAAGAAGGAAACCCAACCCCCAATATTATCTTAAATACTCTGTCTCTCAACCTCTGCAAATGGTTTGTGATTCAATGATCTCCTGAGCTAGGGATGTTATAAAGTATTTCCATGTCTTCAATACCACTCACAGGTTCTTCTTTTCTTCCTAAGTGTGAGAAGTCAGTGATTTGATAGTATGCTATTAGGGATTTTTTGGCATGGTATTAAAACATGGAAAGAACTTTCTCAAAAGAACAGAGGAGGGAAGAATGGAGTTTTAATGGCATTGATGTTCCCAACGTCATTGCTTTTGCTTCTTACAAGAGCAGTTCCACTAGCATTGTCTCAGTACTCCAGAAGTCACCCATTTCCAAATTTCAGGCTGCTGGCTGACACATTCTAGGCTCCTGAGGAAGGTCTTGGAGATGGAATGCAAAGGTCTTCATCTGAGGAAGCAGGCTTTCTTTACCAGTACGGGGCCCTTGAGCTTGGCTCGGCATTCAGTGGTGAGCCCCTGCTGCCTGTGGAGCACGGGGAGAAGTACTCATGGCAACCCATGTTGCTAGGCAGATGGATGATTGTGTTTCGTTCCTGCTACCGTGTTCTTGGGGATCACGGCTTCACTTCCAGATATAATTAATGGTAATAAAGTCTGAAGGTTAAAATATATGGATCTCTAGGGCCATTTCTGTGCCTGGGTGGGATGGGGAACAGTATCCTAGCACTTACATATGAAAGAAAGAGCTTTCTTCTGCTGCAGCTCTTTAGGCATAGTCCCAGAGGCCGAGCACTGCCAGCAGCTCCTTGACATTGAAGAATATTGCTGCAGTAAAGAAATGCTTCTTTTTTCCTAGCAACTCATTTTTAATGTATGTTCAGTCACTTTTCCTCAAAGGCAGCTTTGTTGAAGCTGGACAGGAGGAGCTAAAGATCCATAGGATTGTAGCTGTACATGAGCAGTAAGAGATATTATCCAAGGACAGTTTCAAAACCATCCCATGGACTGAGAAGGGTTTGAGATGCTGCTATTATCAGCAGCCTTCAAACCCGATTTCCCCCCTTTCTTCCTTCAGTGTTTTACTTACGGACTCAGCCAGCCACTGAGCTTTTACCTCCAAAAGAACATCTCACCCTTTCCACCTACCCCTCTATTTCTTCCTTTCTTCTAATTGCAGGGTCCAGCTTCCTGGATGTGCTGATTGAGATGCTTGTCAGATCCTTCTCTGAGTTTCTAAATAGGGCAGAACACTATTCACTTTTTGATGGATTGTATTTTTACTACCTCTGTGACTCACATTTGCTCTCAGTGAATGGCAGAGCCAGCACAAGGTAGAAGGAAGATGTGCAGCCAGCACGAGGGAAGGAAGGGCAAGACTTGGATCTTCCACTTTCGGCACTGGTGAACTCCATATGTCTCAAGGAATCATACGCTGACATTTTTTTTAAGAGGTCAGATTTTGGGCTTCTAGGATTATTAACTGTATAAAAAGTAAAGGAAATCCCTTGCCAATTTATGTACTTTTTGCTGTTCTGTAGGTGAGAACAGGAAGAATTATTTTTTTGAAAGAAAACAAAATTATGACAGATAAGGCAGCCTGGAAGAGGTCAGTGGTAGAGGAAATAATGGAGGGCATGCCTTTATGTCTGTCCCTGCCCACTCTGTTAGGCTTCTCTTCATCTAGTCCAAGCATAGGATCAAAGCCTGCAGTTACAAAGAGAACAAGCCAGAGGAGAAGCTGTCTTCCCCTCCTACACATGAAGGAATGAGGTAGCTGCTCTCAAGTGTAATTTACCTAAATTCTGTAGGGAAAGATACAGTATAGGAAAGGAAGGATGGAGTCTTTTTCTCATTTTTATCTGGTTACTGTGTATCATTTGGGTGAACAGCTATTGTTTAGATAATACTCTGTTTTGAAGAGTCTGTTTCTGAGTCACTGAAATCAGCTGCTGATCCCAGAGGAAGAGTGGAATGAAGGTACACTTGGGTCATTCATGTCACATTGGTGAAAAAAGAGTACAGTGACACAGAAACGCCTGCTGAACAGCACAGCTGTACCCCTTTAGCTGCAGAGGAGCTACAGGTAAGAGTCCTGTCACAGAATCAGTTATCCACCTACTTTCTCTACACTTCTTTGTGCCTTCAGTTATATAACCCCAAAGGACCCACAGAAGGAGTCCTACAGTGGAGGTCTTTGGCAGATGTTTGGAGCAAAGATGTGTGGAGCTGCTTGCAGCCCCGAAGCCATGGGGGAACACAGCTTTGTAGGATGTTATTATACCTCCTTGAAATGCTCTCTCTTATGTCACTTCTCCCATTTTAGACCTGTTTTTTATTGCTGAATAACATTTCTGAACATATGCATGGAAAATATGCAAAATGTGTGATAGGACCCTGATAGCTGAGAGGAATGTATGAGATGAAATTAGGAGTGGAGGTAAGGGAACCTTATGTCTATGAGACTTCAGTGGATTCACGCTTTATATCAATAATGCTGGATTCTTCCATAATTTTCCTGAGATATTTTCTGACATTTTTAAAATGAAAAATCACAATTTAAAAAGGGTATGTTCTCTTCAGAGGAGCTCTGTAAAGATCTTGCATGCAGCAGCTGATATTTCAAGCTGTTGAATTAGTAGTTCTGGGTTTCCTTTGTACTTGTCTGTGCCAAAATGTGATTAGTTGTTTCAGCCCACTCATACCCTTGGTTTGAGGTATCTGTGCATTAAGTTAAAAGGGAAACAGCTATATGGTTCAGGTCCAGTATTTGATCTGCATTATAATTGTTAACATTTTTTTCCCTACACAGATTTTTCAAGATACACTGCCAGGAAATTTTAAAGCAGTGAGTTCTCATTTTGAAGTGCTTTCTCATTCAGTATTTTGTTCTGCTCCTGGAGACAGGCAAGACACCAAAGCCTGATGTATTAGGAATTGGGAGAATAAGGACACTTGGCTGCAAGCTACTGGAAGCAAAAGGAAACTCCAGGCTAGAGCGGACAATGCAAATGAAGCACTTTGATTTACAGTAATTGTCCTGAGTAGAATCTCAAGTTTTGCACAGTGTAAAATGCTGTTTGCTGAAATTTGTATGAGCTCTAAGTCACTGAAGATTCTGCAGCTAGGCTAAAGTTATCAAATCTAACAAGTTTGATACGAACATTCAGGATCTGAGCAAGGCCTTTATGTACCCGTAACAACACTTTCCCCAAGGAGCTATTCTAGCAGCTCACGAGGGCAGAGTGAGCAGCTACAGCAGGACGTAGATGTTGTGGTGTAAATGACACATCATAGCTGTGGCATACTTCACGATTTCCTCTTTCTTCATCAGCATTTACACACTGCTTTTCTTACCATCCCTCTCGGAGGAAACAAAGATTAGTGTCTGTCAAATTGGAAGGGGTTGTGAGGAAAGCTAAGTGCAAGCCCTGGAGAAATTGTTGGGAAGATGTTAAAGGTAGATGCCCAAGTGGAGTTACTGTCTTATAATGTCACAGTTGCAGTGACTCGCTTCCATTCAAAGTCTGCTATAAACACACAATAATCTCAATAAACATGCACAATGTGCAGCACTTGTATTTATTTTAAAACTAAGAGTTGTTTATATTTTGGGAATTGATTTGTCATGAAAATCTGAATAACTAGAACAGGATTTTCTTAAACTTTTTTTTAGGGATATATAGTGAATACTTTGAACTAGTTTAGCATTTGTAGAAGAGCTGTAAGTGTCCTATGATGAACAATCTGGAAAATAATATAAGAAATCTAATGCTGGGCACAGTATTCAAGAACATTAAATTCTACATTTGGGGTAGGGGAGGGAAATGATGAGAGAGTGTCTTGGTCTGAAAGACAGGTGTCTGCTAAGGAAGGCAGTAGCCTCCCATGAAATGGAAAATGTAAGCCCCCTCTCTCCGACTTATTGTAATTTTGAAATTAAGGGGCTCTCAGGCAAAGATATGAGGATAGGAATAACACTTCTTTATTAGGAAAATTAAGGTAAAAATGCAGTAGTACAAAAAAACTACTGACAGAGTCAGAATACAACCTGACACCCTGTGAGGGTGTTGGGAGCAGTCCCATTACGTGGTGTTTGCAGCCCTTCTGGAGCAGCAGATGTGGTCCTGTTGAAGCAGTGATCC
>WAAG01002768.1:187-11945 GCA_013390105.1 Tichodroma muraria | reverse complement strand
AAAAGTTTGTTTTGTCTTGTTTTGTTTCAGTTTTTAGTTCCATAGCGAGTAAAAGATGCTCCAATCTCTAGAAGAATTGAAGAAAGACTATTCTAGAATTGAAAAACTGACTGAAAGTTTCTAAATGTAATTTCTGTATGTTGTTAATGAGAGTGAGAGAAATTTTGGTAATAGAGGAAGAATGTTTGAAAGGTTTCATTCTAATTCTAAGAGTTTGTTAGTTGTTTTTTTCTTCTCCTTCTTTCCTTTTTGTATTAGTTAATAAAAGTCTGTCCTTTTCAAGTTTAAACCTGCTTTGCTCTTGATTACAAAATTCCTTTTCTTTTGGCAACCCAAATTGATAGTTTTTTTTTCTGTCTGGTTCACAATGAAACCACGACAGTCATCTATGGCTAATGGAAAATGTAGAGTCTGACCTCTTATTCTTACCCATTGGCTTTCTTGACTGGCTTGTCAGTCTCTTGTGTGAAAACAAACCTTCACACATTGAATCACTGCTTAGACTAGAATGCATCTCCTCTTCTTCTTCACCCTCCTACCCTTTCTAACGAGCACGCATAGATTATCCCACCCTATCTGTTATCCCACTGGGATCATAGCTGCATAGAGCTTTTATTCTTGTTTCCCATGTGTTGTGCATTTGTGGACAAGCATTTGAGATTGTTCTTCAACCATGTTTTTTTTTTCACAAGGAAAGTGTGAGTCTATTGCAGTGTCCTGTCCCCCTGGCACTTCCATTGCTACTCTTTCCAGTGAACACAGTTCAGAGTCTTCCTTAGCAACGTTAGCAAGGTTGTTGGCAAAGATTCCCTTAGACCATTTTATGTGCATCGTAGTTGTCCTTATTCCTCAGAGATGATCCTGTTGCTACAGAAGCTAAAGCCCTACCTACAACACCAGCCCTGCAGCCAGACACTGACCTGGCCAATTCATGCACTGCTGAGACTACCTGAGTCTATCCGTTTTACAAGCAAGATCAAGGAGAATCCCATGTGTTCTCCCCCACCACCGTGCTTTTGATCATAATCCCTAGAGCTGTGTAGTTACTCTTTATCTCTCAGAGGTTCCATTTGGCAGTTTTGTTGGAGTCTTCATGGATGGCAGGAGGAGGTAGCAGTCTAAGTGAGAGATGAGCCACAGCATCTCCTCTGCAACATCTCAGGTCTAAGTCCTTGCAAGCAAGAGGCCTCTGAAGACAGTAAATGTAGTTGATGGATGGTTTCCTGTGGTCTCACAGGAGGGAGTCTCTAACCACTACTGTGGTTAGAATACCAGTATTAATATTGCTATAGTGCTGTTTTCAGCTTCCAGTAGTGAAGTGTTTCTAGACTCAGGTTTTCTAACTATGACTCTAACATGATCAGTATTCCCTTTCTTTTAGGAGTATATCAGTAATACCAACTGCAGCTGTGTATAATAACAAAGCTCAAGCAGAAATCAAACTTCAGGACTGGGACAGTGCTTTGCAGGATTGTGAGAAGGTACTAGATATGGAACCTGGCAACATAAAAGGTAAAGTAGAAAATAAAATTACAATGTGTTATTTTACCTCTAGCAAATAAAATGGTACATGTTATTAGTTGACTTAACTGAGCTTTAGATCAGGTCAAAGTACAAAAAAGAGTAACAGTGTAGCTCCCCAAAGCAATTTTAATGGTTATTTGGGGGTTAGTGAAGTTTTATGCAGTTCATTCTGTTGATCTGCGATGGGAATTCTTACATGGCAGCATGTTTTTCTTATGATAACTATAAGCCCTCTTGTATTCGTGCAGTGTTTCCATAATACCCACACTGAATTATAAATTAATATAAAAGTGACATGAAAACAATGAAAGTTGTTGGTTTATTCTTTTCTGAAGTCAAGGACTTGAATGTAGTTAACTGTATTTGCATGGGTGGAGGGGGAAAATCTAAAAACTACAAAAAGTTGCTTTACAATTCATGATTGCTGCCTCAAAAGACGTAATGTGAAATTGCACCATTAAAAATCATCAAGAAAACAGTTGTTACTAATATAGAAGTAAGTGCAGAATTTTAAAAGCTGCATAACTGCACTTAATATGTCTAGAAAAATAGTGTATTTTTATTCACTTTATACTTTAAATACATAAATAATACACTTCATTTTTTTGTAGCTTTGATGCGTCGTGCCACTGTACACAGTCATCTGCAGAATTACCAGACAGCTATAGAGGATCTGAATAAAGTGTTGTCTGTTGAACCAGAAAACTCTATGGCTAAGGTAATGATCAATGAGTTGAATATGGCTAGAAAGAGATTGTATGCAGTTGTAGCATAAAGTGAGTACAGTTCATGTTGTTTGATGTAACTATGAGTTTTGAGGACACACTCAGTCTGCTGTGCCATTGACCAGCTTCCCAAGACCACATGTGGGGGAAATTAGGTACTTAAATGTGGCCAGATCTTCTGTTCAGGACTTGGTTGTGAGGAAAAGTCTTCTCTGTTAATGTAATTTGGGTGCCTAAAACATATTCTGCTGAACTTTCTTGCAGTATTAGTGTCTTGCTGATCAAAGTTATTTGGAAATTTCTCTTGATAAGATCCATTGAGATAGGTGCATTTAAGTTTGAATGCATAATGAGAAGAAAAATTCAACAGAGATGCCAAGCTTTTGTTGTTACAGTGGTAAGTTTACCCAAAAGGAGAAGAGATGGATTCTGTCTTTGCTTCAGTGTGGTTTTATAAATCCTCATTTCTTATCTTCAGGGGAGAATGAAAAACCTTTCATCCTTCTGATAAATCTGGACCCTTCATAACCAATTTTGGATCAAAGAAAGCCAGATGCTTTCTTCGAAAATCAACGTCAGGATGAGGTCCTTGTACTGCTATTTGGCTGTTTAGGAGAGGATTGGTTTGTGTCCTTTCATTGGTATCCTAGGGATGTTTTGCAGGGAGAACAGTCCTTGCATTTGGACTCTTTGTGTCCTGACAATCTACAGTAATGAGCAGTTTTGACAGTAAGCTGCTCATTGTATGTTGTCTGTCCATGATACTACTACCCTCCCAGTGTTTTTACATATGACTTCTGGATGCTGTGCAATTGTCCCGACTTCTGACTTCTGTCCAGCTCTTGTTGGTGGCATATCATAAGCTGCTAGCAGCTTGCTCATTGCTGCTTCTTTCCATGGAGTTATTACTTTATTTATTTATTATTATTTATTGTTTGAACCAGAGAAAGTGATACAAGCCTCTTGTGTCAAATTCATCACATACAGCATTTATCCCTTTTTGGGTGTTCCTGGAGCTAAGTTCCTGTCCAGAATGGTTCCTGAGTTTCATATCAACCAAGGAATTACATGTCTCTAGATTAGAGTTCTAGAAGAGATTCTGGTATTTTTCTTTTCTGTTTACAAGTCTGAATAACTAAATAGCTTGTGAGTCTGTGATGACAAACTCTGCAACAGTCTTTGTGGAATGATGTATCAAGTAGGCTGTGCTGAGACTTCTTAGAATACCAGACATAGTCACTCATTTTGATTACACTTTTCCATTACTTGCTTTGCTGAGCAGTGCTTTTGTAGCTGAAAACAGATGTCTGTACTTTGTCCTTACCCATGCCATCTATTATGCCTTGGCTGACACATCTAGAAATGACAAGTGCTTTGCAGGGCATTTTTTCAAGTTTCTCATTGTTTGGGGAGGGGGCATCCTCAAAACCCTCTTGAGCTAAATATGAATGTATGAGAGTGCATGTTTATATCCAGAATCACTAACACAAAAGTGAATAGGTTGTCAGTAACTGGAATTCTTCAAGGTGGTTTGTCCATGTGGATCTTTGCTTGATCCTGTTCTAACCTTTTTCTTGAGACAGGAAGTACTGAGATGGCACTTGCTTGCATAGCATTGAGTTACATTCAGAATACCACATCATGCTGGGTGTGTCCTATTCTGCTCTGATAGTGTAAAGTGATTACTGGTTTATGGGTTACAGTGATAGTGCTGGGTTAACAGCTGGACTTGATCTTAAGGTCTCTTCCAACCTTGATGATTCCAAGTGCAGTTAAAGGGTTTTTTTTGCATAATGGAAAAACGTTATGGAATGAGAAACTGTTTGATCATCTAATTGTAGTTCTTATAAGAGGAGCAAACTTTATCATTATTCAACAGTGTCCTTCTGCTACACTGTTAAGAGACTGTTGTCTCTATGTTCTAGTTCTCTAAGTTACATTTCTCCATCAGATGTCCATCTGACATCAGATTCTCTATAGCATAAATTTGGATTCTGATTTTAGGCTTTTTTGGAGAGTCTCTAGAGAATCTGTTTTCCACATCTCTTCTTAGTAGACCATGCCAGATCTCAGAATCATAAATCTGCTTTTTTTTCCTTTGAATTTTTTTTTCTTTTGATAAGCAATGCATTCAAGAAAAGTATTTATTTATTTATGTGATATCTTCACACAAAGATGTGACGGTATCTTGTGTTTATCTCTTATGAGAGAGACAGAAATTGACTATTAATCTTGGTTTGATGCTGACTCTTGGAAAATTCACATTTATTTACAGTCTTTTTATATTTATCCTGATAATTCTTCAGGATCTTACATGGATTATTTAACAGAATGTATTTGCTGTACATAAATTGTAATTTATATACATAATAAAAAAGACTTCTGCTATTGCTGCTTTTTTTTCTGTTGTAGAAAAGTCTGCTAGAGATTGAAGAGAAACTGAAAGGTTTAAAGTCTGTATCTGAGCCTCAAGGCAAAGGAAAAAAAATACTTATTCAAGAGATAGAGGATTCAGAAGGTGGTGAAGGAAGAGGAGAAAATACAGAAGAATGTGAAAGACATGGTGGAGATAAAAGTAATGTTTTGTCATTTCCTACTTTATTTTAACCTAAGGAAAAAAAATTGTTGTCTTTGAGATTGTATGTAATGTTTATTCACACACTTCAGCCATATTTTCTTGCAAAGAATTTTCCCTGTTCAAAGACTAAACTTAATTGACTACCTAAAGTAGATTTGGATATGAAATCTAGAATCCAGTTTTATTACACATCTTTGTAATTCTCTCTAGAATGGGCATAAGAGAGACAAATGGAAAATGTTGCTATAAATCACTTATCTTCCTGTGCTCTGTGTAATTTTACATGTGTCCTTCGATGTGGACCCATTTAAAAATTTCTTCTGGTGAGAGAAGATTTTGTGTTCCTGAGATCTTTTTCTCACACTGCTGGTGGGAAGACAGGAAAGCTCATTTTTCTTCTGCATTTTTCTTCCCATGCTTGCATCAAAGGGTGTAAAAATTATCAAGTATAATTTGTCAACATCTGTAATTTTTGTTGTTTGTTTTGGAAACTATCATTCTTTTTTTAGTTTGTTTTTTTTTATTGTAAGAGCTCATCTCTCTGCTCTGGAAGTTTATACTAGAGGTAAGTAACATGTAGTTCTTGTGCTGGATGGAGTTTACAAGCAATTGAAGTGTATCTCCCATTCGTGGATTAGTGTGTGATTAACTGCAAGGCTCTTGGGATGAAGCCACTGGCATAATCAGAATCCGTGGCTTGCAGGAGCAGGTGAGGTGGCAGGGGCTAGG
Source organism: Tichodroma muraria (assembly GCA_013390105.1). Taxonomy (NCBI): domain Eukaryota; kingdom Metazoa; phylum Chordata; class Aves; order Passeriformes; family Sittidae; genus Tichodroma; species Tichodroma muraria. The sequence goes on along the minus strand of WAAG01002768.1, from coordinate 6,389 downwards.
AAGGCTTGCATTGGCAGGTTGCTTTTAGATTCAGCTGCGTGGCTGGCTTCCAGCCTGCCGCAGAATAACGTCCATAGGCTGATTTCACCCTTCTCCTTTCTCTTAGTCACGTTGGTTCTTTAAGGTATTGTGGCATGACAGCTGTGATTTTTGTTTGCTGTCTTTTATCTTGAAACTAGATCAGTCTGTGGGTTTTGCAGCATAATCGTGAATATTGGACTGTACGTGTGTGATATAATAATGTATCATTGGCACACAAGATTGGGGAAAATACATTTTTCCACATCAGTTGGTGTCTACCAAATCTCCCGAGCTAAAACCTTGAAAGGAAAGGGACATCATGTCCTTAGCTTTAAATCTCTGTTCATTTGGGGTTGTTTTCTATTGTGAGCATTCAGATGACTATGTGCCTTCTAGCTCCATAGGAAGACTTCCATTCTGTTGATGAAAGGTTAGGCCTTTAAACATAGGGAAGATTGTCAACTGATGGCAGTGGCATATGTGTTCCTATGTGTCATATGCATAAGTATTTCTGAGATTTAAGTGGCAAGCATTTTCTTAGATTATTCTGTATTTTCATGTACAACTGAAAACAAATATGAATTCAGTTCAGTTAATGAATAAAAATGTTCTGTGAACCTAACAGCAATACGTAAACATCTAGTCCTGTAATCACAGGCAATCCAGTAGTCCAGTCATGTAGTCACATTTATTTCACATTCTACATGGTAAGTCTAATGCATGCCTACTGAACTTACAATTTAGAGATTGGAAAAAAATCAAAATATTTTTTGTTTTCTTTAGGGTTGAAGAGTTGATTTCTGAACTTTGAACAAAACAGTCTGAATAGAGCGTAGTCTCTCTTCTGTTTAACTGAAAACAAAAGTAAATAGAGCCCTTTCTGTACAATAGAAATGGAAAATTGCTTGCAACCTGGAAACTATAAAAAACAGTATTCAGGCACTGCAAAATCTAAAAATCATGTATGTGCTTGACAAAGCACCTAGTATTTTGACATGTTTCTAGAAATTATAACCTCAAATGATAAATACAGTTTAAAGATAAATTGATACATTTTAAATAGCCTCTTTTAATTAAGACAAATTTGTTGAGCTCTGTGGTCTATTACTATATGATATATGACACTCCTCAAACTTCAAATACTCCTGTTTGAGTATTCAGTGGTTTGTTTTTTTTAATTTTATGATGGTCCTTCCATTTTATTATTTTAGTAGTAACATAAATTAAAATTCTTTCTAGTGTATATTTGTTGTCGTTCTGGTCAAAATTCTGTCCAGACTTTTCGGTACCTTACTCAAATTCTCCTTGGAATTTATAATGTGTCTTGAATTTTTTTCCTTAAGAAATGTTCTGAAGTATTGGTATTTTTTTTAGCCCAGAATACTGCTTTCATGAATACATTTCTCTGTAGCGACCGGTACAGGAACATTGTTTTTAAAGACTGAAACTAAAAGACAATGAGAATTATCTTTGAGAAGTATAGCTGTACATTTTTTTGCTGTTCAGTCAGACCTGAAATATTTAACCAATTGGTATTACCCAGCAGCTAAACAAGGTAACTATCAGCATTCCTATTGTCCGGGGGACTCCAGACTCCGAATGCTCTAAATGCTTCCTGTTTAATCCAGGACTGGTTCTGTGCGCTTCATCTTTAGGAAATTTCCTCCTGTATTCAGGAATTAGACATTATCCACATTAATAACATTCACATCACCTATTATGTGCCTGCCTTGCTTTTTCCTTGTCTCTAGAAGCTGGGATGCCCTTTGACAGTGTTTCACTGTTTCGTAAAAGCTCGTTCTATCACCTGTTTGTCTGACATTTAAATTTTTCTTCTGTTTCTGTGTGTGTAAAATGAAAGTAGTTTAGCATGTATGTTAAGGAAGTTGTTAATGTACTGGTGTCTTCATTCATCTGCCCAGCAAGCCTTTTACCAGCATTCTCCCTAGCAAATAGACTTTAAATCTTTTTGGTGTATTTGGCACCATCAATTGGATGGATGGGTGGATGTCTCAAATATAAATAATTTAAGTTTTACAAAAATGTCTGTGTGGGTAGATTTAGCCTATCGTTTTTCCCGCTGTGGAGTATGAACTAAATTAAACATGTTACTTCAAAACAGGGACCTCAGCTAGGTAGGAGGCACTAGCAGATCTATTGTTTCTAGAAATCTTATGCTTTCCCATCCTGTCCAGTTTGATTTCAGAAACATTTTGTGTGTTTAAAAAAAATTATTTCTTTCGTTTTGGACCATCTGGAGTTCATCTGTATTGAGTCAGTGTCAGATGTTTCGTTAAAGTCAATTGAAAGTATCATTCCAATATGGGAAAAAATTCTGTTGGACAGATAAATACATCAGGTTAAGAGAAGGGGAAGATAGCATCTTAATAGTACCAAAAGGCAGAGTTGTTCTGTGATTGGTAGTATCAAGAGTCAGGCTCTGCAGAAATCTGTCTTTGAATACTGCAGTGGTAATCTGGTAGGAATTCAGCTGAATATGGAAGATAGAGATTTTATTATCTAATACCCTTTTTCTATGATTTTTCCTAAATAAATTTGTAATAAATAACAGTGAAAGGTGAATGATCACAAGTATGCACGAAAGGGGTTTTGACATGTTTAAATGAAATCTTCTTGAGAAGGAATTATAAGCTTTAATCCTATGCTATGCTGTGTTTGAAGAGAGTTTTGTGTAAGAGTACTGGTTTGATAGCTTGTCGTCTAATTTTAACATGCAAGCATTCGATTTGGTTACGGAAGATCAAAGCGTCCGTGTTGTAGTAGGCGGTATTTGAAGAGTTAATTTCAAGGTGGGCCCTGTACCATTCTGGCACCTCAGGACAGGGGTTCCCATGTGCCCAGCTAGGGGAAATGAGGCTTCGTACTAATCCCTTCTCCATAACAACTGCAGGTTACTCGTAAGTAGGAATTTTTCTGTGTCCTTAGCAGTGTTTTCCGAGGCAGATCAGCCCCGCTAGCGTCGGGGCGCTGCAGGCTTTGGTCGGTGTCCCTGTGCAGCACCCCCCTGTCGCGGCGGGCCGATAGTTTGCGCTGCTGATGCGGCTCTAACGCGGCTCTTTAACGCCCCTGCAGCCTCCGGCGCGGCAGCGGCGGCGCGGGCGGCGGCCGGGGAGCCCGCGATGGGCAACGCGCACAGAAAGTCCCGCGGCGGAGGCAAGGCGCAGGACAGAGACGCGCACAAACAGGAGGACTCCGCTGAGAGCGGGTTAAAGAAAGGCGCGTCAGAGAAGTCAGAAGGGCGTTTGCCAGACCACGAAGGCGAAGTTAATGGCTATTTACGCAGTGATGAGAAGAGTGAAAGCGCCGAAGCTGAGGAGATCTCCAAATCGCATAGAAAAAGGTCTCAGTCGGCTGGTGGTGGCGGTTCCACTTCACTTCCTCCTACCGCAGCAAAACTGAAAAGTGAAGGAAACGAGTTATTTAAGAGTGGACAGTTTGGAGAAGCTGTGCTCAAATACTCGGAGGCAATTAAATATGTCACTGGTCTAGGTGAGTGTAATACCTTTAAATCTAAAACCGTTTAGATGGTTCAAAGGAGCTACAAGTGAACGAATTTAGCCTGCCCCTGGATTTTTGACCAGAGTTCCCATGCAGTAAATCTTTCATCATTTCAGTAGACAGCAGTTCACGTGACAGAAAATACAGGACGATGAGTGAAATAATGTTTTAATTTTCTTGGGGTAGAGCTGTCGGCATTTATGTTTGAATACTTACATATTCTAGGCGACATGATAAAAGAAAGCTCTTTAATGCGTTGCAGTGTCAGCAAACTGCATCACTGCAATGCAACTTGGAGTATGCAAATCTTTAATTCTTAAATGTAATTTCAGTAATAATATTTGATTTTACTTGTAACTTCTTTTAGGAGAACAAAGTCCAGACGATTTAAGTATCTTGTACTCAAACAGAGCAGCGTGTTACCTCAAAGAAGGGAACTGCAGTGACTGCATTCAGGATTGTAACAGGTAAATTGAAACCTCCCATGTAGTACAACAACATTCCTGGTGATGATTAAACATTTTAACTGATATATTGCTAATGCTGTTTGACTCAGAACAGTATCAATAAAGTCTGATTCCCTGTCTAAATGACAAGTACCTTTGTTATGTAAACAATCACATGGAAACTAGGAAAGGAATAACTTTTAACTTATTGTCTTACTGTGTAAGGGCAGTTTTTAAGCTTATTGTGTTCGCAGAAATGCATATCGGGATTAAAATTTTTAATATAAAAGCAGGTTTACAGTGGAGTTCTACAGTAACTAATAGGTAAAAGCTTTGTTAAGCCCGATACTTATCACAGTGTTGGAAATTGCTTTTGAGCACGTGTGTGGTGTATGTGTGTGTGTTCTCTGTTGGTTTGTTGTTTTGGTTTGGGGTTTTTTAATATATACTTGACATAGTTATGAACAGTAATTACAGCTGTTAAGGAATTGAGCTGAAATCCTTTCTGCTTATTGTGGCTTTTAAGGATACAGGAGTTAGAGAAGATCAGATACCTTCAGTAACTTGCAAACACTGTGTCCCACTAAATGATTACTGTATTTTTGATGTTTGGGGGGTTTTTAATATTTCCGTAGATTGAGTTTATAATGCTGAGGCTTAAGGTGCAAAAAAGTATCTTGAAATAACTAGAAATCATATTAATTAATCAGTGGAATTTCTTGTACAGCAGAACTCTACTGTTAAAAAAACCCTCCAAAACTAAAAATAAAATATGCATGCACCTTTGTAGTACAAAGGTGCAAAATATTTAACTTACTGTATATTTTCTACCTGACAGAATAAGTTCTCTGAAAAAAATTACCCTTTAGCAGTATTTTGTTAAAATAGATGCAGGATCACAGACAGTTGGCCAAGATGGCATATTTAAGAGTTATCACATTTTTTTATTCAGGAAGTTTGAAGTATTTAAGACTTTAGCTGGAATCAGTAATACAAAGGTTTTAGGTTTTGTATTCTTACCAATTAGAAGCTTTTTATTCTTACTACCTAATGATAGTGTTCTTAATGTCATGCATATTTCCTGGATGCACAAGGACTCATGATGCTTAGTGGTAGAAATAATACAGAGGTAGAAATAATTTAGAGACTGAAGAATGTCAAACCTGCAAATACATGTAGATTAGGCAATGGCAAATAAATCATCAGTAGGCAGCACAATATAATAGATGATCTACAAATAGGTTACTTGATTTCAAAGTAAAAGTTATGTAGGGTTGTATCAGAAGAAACCTTCTCCCTGTGAACAGTGCTAGGCATTGCAACAGGTTTCCCAGAGATGCTGGGCAGAGATTCCCTTGGAGGGTTTTCAGGCCCAGCTGTATCAAGCCCAAGCAACCTTGTCTGATCTTGAATCTGACCATATCTGTAGCAGAAAGCTGGGATATCTCGGTCTGGATTGCTTCATGACTTCATGAAATCAAATTGTCTAGACTCATCTTAATTTCACTATTTCAAAAGTTTATCTCTCTTTAGCAAGAATCATTGAAAAGAAGGTAGTCTTTGAGAAGTAAAGCCTTTGTGGACTGCTTCGTATTGCTGGGAAAGTGAATGGTGTTAGGAAGGAGTTCCAATTGCACAGTGTTGAGCTTGGTGTTGACCAGGCAGACATCAAAAATGTAAACAGACAAAAGACAGGCAAAAACCTGAAGTCCAGAGAAGGACAGGTGTATATTCCTGTCCTAGTCAATGGGTTTCTTAAGTGCATACTTTCATTTAAGGAAGAAGAACTGAAAGTCATGTAAGCAAAAGCACTATACATTTGAAATCCTTGTAGATCTAGGCATGACTTAAGGAAAAATAGCTTTTGCTCTTAAGCAGGTGCCATTACATTAATCATATCTTGGTGATGAGAGCAGTTTTCCAGATGGAAGATAGAGCTTTGAGTAGAGTAAGCTGTAGTAAAAGCACTAACAATTTCAAAACAGGGTGTAATTTAGGGTGTTGATACGAACCACCCAGATGCATTTTCCTTAGTTTTTTACTGTGAGTGCCATCTGAAAACACAGAGTTACTTATAGTTGTGTGTATCATAAAATAGTTCTATTAATCTTATTTCAGTTACTCTTTTTCAATCCTGCATTTTCCTTTTTATTTTCCCAGAGCTCTGGAGCTTCAGCCATTTTCCCTTAAGCCTCTTCTACGCCGAGCAATGGCAA
>WAAG01002765.1:191021-218384 GCA_013390105.1 Tichodroma muraria | reverse complement strand
AAAAAAAAGGAAAAAAAAATACCCAGAATCTATTGAATTTGAGTTTACTCTCAAAATTATTTTATACTAACCTTTTTATTTTCACTCCAACTGATTTAGTTAAAGGCCAAACTCTTCTTCCAAAAATCAGCTCCCAGACCCGATCTTCTTGGGATAGCCCTGACAGGAAATAACAACATCCATACACAGACACTCTGAAGCCTTTTGAAGTCTCACAAATGTGAGCTGTTCCCTTTTGCAGAGCAGGCTGGGATTAACTCTTTTATTAACCTTATAACCTCATCCATGAGAAAGAAAAATAACCAATCCCTCTTATTTTTTATTTTTTTTTAATTTGGAAGCCTGCAGCCTTCTCTACCCAAATATTTGTGAGTTCACCCTACAGACAGGAGGAAAAAAGCCCATGGAAAGCCCCCTCTCTCTGAGGAGCTCCCCAAAGGCTGTCTTGGGCCCTCCCATTATGTTGCACTCAGTGTCTAAGTTTGTGTTTTCACCAGAAAGTATTTTCCCTTTACAGGAGGATTGTGTCTCTCTATATTGGTGGGAGCCAATAACAATCTTTTGGTCCTTTTCAACATGTTGCATCAATGTATTTTCCTGATTCCCATGTCAAAAAAGTGACTTTTAGCAGAATGAAAAATCTGACCCGGGTGTAATCCTGACAGTGCTCCAATTGCTCATCCTTAGCTCCATCCCTGCACTGCAGTGTCGAGTAAGAGGCTCACATTGGAACAGCTCTTCTCACCAGAGTCAAAATGGTAAAAATTAGCTCAGAGAGTGACATGAGCAGGAATTCAAAGGCAGCAAAATTTATCTCCTGCTCTTTGTCTTATACTATGGTGCACTGTAGTGATTGGAAGATTTAACTTCCAAGCATCCCATCTATATAAATCCTAGTGGACAACAGCTCCCAAGCTTATTTTTCTTAGGGTGTTGAGCTCAGCAGCTGGAATCTGCCAGGGAATGGTAGTCAAGATAAGGATGGAGAAAAACTTTCCTGTAGCCTTCAGGTGTTGGTCAAGGGTCAGGACTAGGGAACAGCCAAAGCCGAACAGAGCTCTGTGCGTTACACGGCTCTTTGGTGTAAGGACCACGGGTCTGGGCCAGCCCTGCCTCTGCTCTGCTCTGCTCTGCTCTGCTCAGCTCAGCCCATTAACTGCTCTGATGATACAGCCCCTCTTGGGCTTTCTGCTTCTGAAAGATTTACACTCGTTTTAAATCTCAATCGAAAGCTCCACTTTAGCTTTTAGGAGGCCAAGCCACTTAAAAATCTCCGATGGGAAAGGATAAGAGAGGAAGGCAGAATATCTCTCCCTTGCAAAGGCATTCAAATACCACTCGGATGAGGAGTTTCCAGCTGCTTTGCTGGATAAACAGACACATCACAGTTCTAATGTCCTTCACACCAACAGGCAGAGAAAAGAGTAAGAGGCATCAGAATAAAAAAGGCAGGATCTAACTGAAATTTCACCTTCTCTGATCTTTGAAAATGGGAAAACCCATTTGGGATCAGGAATTTCCAGACTGGGCTGTATGCACCATTAATTGTTCCATGAAGCAGAGCTGGTCTGCTATTGTTGCATCCTCCAAAAACAGCTGTTACTATGAGCTCTTTGGGGCTCAGGAATTCCATTTCCCAGTTTTCACTTAGTACTTCAGTGATCATATATAAATAATAGTAATGATAATCATAACAATACCTGGCTTGCCATTATGTTGTACTCAGTCTTTGTGATGCCTCTCTCACGATAAAATCTGTGTATTAAACACTTTAATTGAAACTCTTAATAAAACAGAGATATTTTTACTTGGGCTGTTATATTCACATAATGATCACAAAGCACTTTACAGAATCAAATGAAAGTAGCCAGTCTGATCCTTCTATAGAGGATTTTGTGCATCTCAGCAGTGCATAACAAAGCTGCTGTATAGACAATTAATTGTCAAACATACCATGTTTTGGGGTTTGTCCTGGCTGAGCAGCACCCAAAAGCTTGGGGTTTGTCCTTCAGATTGGTGTGAAAATCTCTAAATCCACCACAAATAACGATAAGAGGGACTGGATGGTCTCACTGACTACACAAGAACAGGCTGTGATGCCTCATTATCAAGGTCCCTGGGTCAGAAAGAAAAAAGAAAAAAGTTTATAATTTTCCTGCTTTAGGAAAAAAGCCATGGAAGTCTTGGAGCTGAGTACTGAGCAGCCTCCATGGGGTCACTGCAAGGGGACAAGGCAAATCCCGACCCTGCAAATGCTCACAATAAATGATACGTCCCGAGGTCTGGGAGGGTCTCCAGCTTTGGGCCTTGTACCAGGTACTTCTGGAGCTGTGAGACAGTGAAGGGCTTTGTTCACTCCTGTATAATTGATAAATTACCATTGTTAGTACTAAACAATACAACTGAGCACAGAATGGAAACACGCTACTGCTTTATCCAGCTCCAGCAATTCTGCTCGTGTGCTCACACTGTTCTTAAATGTGCTAGGTATTTGTTTGATGAAACAATAAGTTTTAGAAAAGAGAAAAATAAGAACTTCAAGGATAATAAAAACCTTGACTACATACTTTACCACAGGCAGCTGTGAATAAGCTTCAGTACTCTTTATTTTTAACATTCCAGATATGTAATTTAATGCGGGTCTAATGACAGTCTCGAACATACTGCTTTAATCGAAATTGTTCAAGCTCTGTTCTGCGACAAGGGCTCACAAGATACCAGCAGGGTTGTCCATTTTCCCCACTTCTGTAGGGAAAAGAAAAGGGAGGGGAGTGGGACACTCTTGAACTTATGTTGCTATTGATGTGTAATATACAATAAAAAAAACAGTTAAATTTCAATTACCCACAGGTAATTATAATTTTATTGTTTGACTGTACTATGGGGATTTTTGTAATTCCCAAGACTAATAATTTTCTATAATTTTACAGGTTGTCAAATAAACTATTAAAGATTATCTTTGAAAAGGATTCTGCAATTGTAAGGACATATCATACTGTTCCTGTACATTATTAGTAATTAGAGATCCCTGGATAGTGAAATATCCACACTATATGCTAGCTGCTGGATACCATATTTTCTCACAGCCTCCTGTAATCTTGAACCAAAAGCTTTCAAACTTCTCAGCCATTGTAGCCTGAGTCACGTCCAAACTTTTATTAATATTCACTGAGCACTCATTAAGCAATTCTGGGGCATTCGATACGTTAAACCTGTGCCTCCTGACAGGGAAAAGCAAAGGCTCCTAGGTCCATCCCGGAGTAGTGGAAACAAACACAAAAGGGCTCATTCGGAACTCTCTCCCCTGAAGAGGATATAGGGAAGAAGCAACGCTTATACCAGCACAATAGATGTGAATCTGCCCTGACACTGCCTTTTGACAATGATGTGGCTTGTACAACAAGAGGGAGTTGTGCTTCCTGATTTTATCCTAAAAATATGCATAGATGCAGATATGCTGGGGATCAGCATCTGCATGTCCACAAGGAGGGGAATGGCATGGGCAGGGTCTCCAGCACACGGGAAGCAAATGAATTGTGAGTATTCCCTCATCCTCATCAGCAAGTCCCCCAGATGTGCTGGGGTGTTGGTGAGGAACTCCCCAGGCCAGTAGAGACCAACATCTGCACAGCTGAGCAAGCAGCAGCAACTTCTCCCAGGTAATCTGGGAGAAGCCGGAGGCCACTAAAGCAGCGTGTGCTGTGTGACAGCATCCCTTACCTGTGCAGGGCTTGGAGAGATCCTCACAGCCTTGCAGGGGTGCAGTCCTGAGAAGGAGCAGAGGATCTGAGAGGAAGAGCAGCCCCCAAAGCATTGAGGGAGCAGCTGGCACAGCCTGCAAGGGCAGCGAGCTGGCGTTCAGCAGCTGAGAGATGGCTGAGCTCTCGCCTACAGAGCCATCAAAGGCACCATTCCTAGCTGGCAGCATTGTTTATTGCAGCTGCCCCAGGAGATCATCATTATTTGTTTTATCAGCCTCTTGGATGGCTGTGTGGTGAGGGCTCTGTGCAGGGGGAAACTTCTCTGCATTAAGAGCTGTCTCAGGACACAGGGACTTTCAGAACTCCACCCGTACAGCCAGGGTTTGCACAGCCCCAGCCTGTGGGATCACCAAGCAGGAGCAGCGTCTCAGGGCTCTGGACGCATCTGCAGGGAGGGGTTTGCCCTGCTCCTGGTGCCAGGAAGCCTCTGTGGCAGCTGCAGCGCTCAGCAAGGGGCCTGGTGAGGGATTTCCCTCGCACCGGGGAGCGGAGGGTGGATTGTGTTGGTTTTACGGCGGTGTGGAGCTGGTGGAGCAGTATAAAGATACGCGAGCATAGGGAAGGATTAAGGCCAATGGACTGCAGCTCCCTGCCTTCCTCCAGAGACAACTCGGAGCCCATCAAAGGTATTAAATCTGAGGAGTCACTGTAGATACGCACACTGAGCTCTTTTTTCCGAGGCGTGCTTGCCTTGCTGTCCTGAGCTCATCCTGCACCTATGGGAAGGTGTGGGAAGAAGGACAGTTGATAATTTGGAGAGCTCTTCAATCGATGGCATTCCCTGCTCCTCCCCGCTCCTGACCAGCCTCTCTGCCTACTAACCCAGCTCAATGAGACTGAACCCATAACTCCAGATGATTGGCACTTAGAGTAAATAGAGGGAAAATCCAAAGCCCTCAGAGAAGGCTCAATATGCTTCTGAGTAACAGACTGCACCATATACAAACACAGAGCCCTCTTTCCCCTTAACTCTGGTCTGTGCTTTTCCTGCTTAACACATTCCTTGTTGCAAGGAGAACACGTTCTGACAATTGAATAGTGAAAGCAATTAGAAAAAGAATTAATTGATAAAATTAAAGCCCTGCTTTCCTTATGTTTGTCATATGACTACAAATATTGTCACTCCCATTAATATTAATTAATATAATTATCAATGTTTCTAATCCCTACACATTTTGTTGAAAAGTTACTCTTAGCTCAAGAATATAATTGTTAAGTCGTGGAAATGTTAAGTAGCAGCTAAGCAAGTCCAAAGAATTAATAGCAAACTGTAGTTTATCCAGGGATTAGACTTTTAGCAATACATAATCACCTCTTCATGTGTTCATCCACATAAAATACCTTCCATCCCTCATTACACTTCTGCCTACTTGTCCTTGCAGTGCACAGTTTTTCAAGAATTAAAAAAAAGAAGATAGTAAGTAAATATTCTGTGCAGTTGCATGCTGTTCTTCAAGGTAAGTCACTCCACCAAGAGTTCTGTGCCCACAGCTGAGAGCAATGTCAAGGTCAATTATCTCAGGCTGAAAGCCCTAATGCAGGATACTTTTGTGATCAGAATAAACTGTGTGACACTTGAAAGCCTTTGTTTTGGAGTCGAGCAAAGCAATTCCTCTCTCCCCCAGCTTCCCCGTCGCATTGCCTGTCAGTTGGAATGGCACAGATTACTGGAATAATCCAGAGGGCTGCCCTGCCAGGCTGCTGCCAGCTGAGCAGCTTCTCCTGGCGGGTACCAGCGCTCCAAGGCACGGGGACTGGGGCAGAGCCTTCCCTGCCGCCTGCCCAGTTCCTCGACGGACACTCAGCAATTCCTGCCTGGCAAAGCAGGCAGCAGTGCTAGGTGCAGCATTAATCAGCTCTTTTGGAAAAAAGCCAAAGTGCTTTAAAGACCTTTGTTGTAGAGTAGAGGAGTTTTTCTGCTAGAAGAGAATAATGTAATCATTTCGCTATTAATTTTTAATTGTATGTTGCTCTGCATTATTACCAATCTATACTGATTTTCCTGAGAGAAATGGGGTTGCTGTGCAAGTGGTTTCTGTTAGGAATGCTGTTGGACCACGCTGGAGAAGAAGTGACAGAAAAAAGCTGTTCTTCAAAGTTACTGCAGTCACCTGCTGCTGTCTATTCCTACAAGGTATCACATTAAATACTTAAAAACATCATGTATGAGTTCAAGAAGATTCATCGAGAACTGCCACAGTTTTCCCTGTTGTCAGGTGTTTTTCTTTGATTGTTTTTCTGGGGATTTGTTACTTTTCTTTTTTTTTTTAATGGCCACCCTTTGTAAGGAAAAGTTACTTCTGAGAAATCTTTTGCAAGCAAATTAAACTCACTGACGTGGGTGAAATCAGCAGCAAGAATAAGAAATACATTAATTCTTCTCAGAAGACAATCTTTATCAAAAATGCTAAGATGCAGCCCACTGATACAGTTAAACTTTCTGGTAGAAACATGATTGTATCACTCACTTGTGCCCACTCACAAATCCTTCATTTCATCTAAGAGAAAACTGGCCATGAGGGGACAGGAAATCTTTAATCTGCTTTTCTCCATTTCTTCAAATATCTGGTTCTTATCAACCCGCATCGAACATGAGCGACACAAAAACCTCATGTCCTCCACTTCATAAAACAAATGCAAACAAAGCATAGACACGTCTCTAGTGTGAGATGGATTGAGCACAACAAAGTATTGCGTGGCAGCAAGGCTGCAAAGCACTTCTGAAAAGGCAGCATTGGCTGCAAATTCAGGAAGAAGAAATCAATTAGACCAAGAAACAAGTTACATAGAGAAATCGACACTTTGCCACTGACCTAAGTATCAGGAGGAGGGTAAAAGGGGCCCTTCATCTGTTCCCCCCAATATTTGACTATTATCCTTTGCAAAGAAAAACCATGGGTTTTTCTCTTGATTCCCTAATACTAATTATGTATTTCAATGTAATACTATAATACTGTTTGTATTATACAATAACCTATAATGTATAATTTCTATGCTAAATCACATGATGATAAATATTTTCTATAACTATATATTAATGTATAATAGAATAAACATGTATAAATATATAGTAAGTTAGCTTAAATAGCCATATACTACTAATTATTAAAAAATTTTATATTTTTTGGCAGATATTCAAGGTTAACCGTAATTTTTTGGACAGCTGGAAAATTCTGGTGAGATTTTGCAAAGTTTGCACCTAATTCAGTTGAATTAGCTTCAAAACAGAGAAATAGATGATTTGATAAAGAAGAATTAGACACATTAAATTTTCAGTTTAAAAAAAAATACCCAGAAACTTTCTACCTGGTCACTTCCAAACTGCAGTTTTAGTCCTGGCATAAGCCCATGATCATCAGTGAAAAATGTGCCTTTATCTTCTCCATATCCAGTGCTGCAGGATCTCCCAGGGTGAATCAGGAAAGCTCTGAAACATTCACAGTAAGTCCAGTAAGCACTTTCCCAAATAATGATTCTTTCCTGAGCTGGGGCAAAATAGGTCAAGTAAAGGGAAAACCAAAAATGTAGACTGTGAAGCGACCTGCTCATAATTCCCCAGCAAATCAGAGATTAAACCTCTTGTACAGCAGCCTCTTCTAGGGGGACTGCATTTATCATTCCAGGAATTAGTTTAATCAAGGCTTATTACTGCAAAACTTAATATACAGTATATTATTAATTTGGATTATGCTGTTGTTTCAAAGCTTTGAAAAAATAAAAACTACTGAATTTGCGGTCACCTTTGGTAGCGAGGTTCTGTTCCTCTGCCTATTTTGAGATATTTCTTTCCATCTCCTGCACCGTCATGTTTCAGTTCCTGAGAGCTGTAGATATTTATTCAGTGCCCTTCTATCTTGGCCATCACAAATAGCTCTCTGATAACAAATCACACTCTCTGAGCATCATTTGCTACCAGAAAGGATCCTCGAGAAGCACATGCTTCATGATACAGGATATCCCCTGCTTTGCTGTGAATGCCATAAAGAGTTTCACAAAATCAGCTGCCTTGCACTGAGAGGGTAAGAATGCATCACCTTAGTAGTTTTACCACTTCTTATTGCCTGTTTAGGCTTCATACTTAGTCCCTGCTCCCTGGCTCTTCAAATGAACGCTGCTACTTAAACACAGAGAACGATATGTGCTTAGTGAGAGATTCAAGAATTTCAGCTACCGACAGAGGTTTAATTACGTGATGGTGGATGCTCAGGTACTGTAACGATGGCTGTTGTATAAATTGCAAAAAGCCAGCACTGAATAGACCACTCACGGCTCATCGTACACTCTGCTCCTGCAATTTAGACAAAATAAAATGTAATGCATGGTATTAACTTGCATCTTCTTGCCTATGTCATAACCCATCATGTAATGTGATGTTATTCCGTGTCGTGTCATGGGAAACATGATGCAACACAATGTCACACTTCAGGAAATATTACCAAGCAAGGACTGATTCTTGTTAGCAGTTCAGAATGCGAGCCTCTGATCCAAACATATTGTGGCTGTGGCTGATGGGAAGGCATCAAACTGAGAGCTACATTGGGCAAATGTTTTTCTTCTCTGGCTTGGCCAGCAGATGTCCATTTGTCAGGTTTGGGTTCAATTGAGATTTCTTTGTCATGAGCACTTTCTCTTGTAAAAAAAATAGCAATTTTATGGCAAGCCAAATACTGAAAAGAAAAGCCCTTAGAAATACATAATAAATGTATATTAGCGAGACAGAAAATTGGAAAATGGCCACCTGCCAGCAGCCACATAAATTTTAGAGGCAATGCATTTTTCTGCCATTATGCATTATCACAGGAATTGCAAATATTTATTAAAAGTATTAAAATGGTGAGAATGTTAAATGTTTCCTTCAGTAGTGGAAATTCACAGTGCCACATAGAAGATAGGATATTCTGATACAATGTTTATTAAAATGACTTCATTTTATTAGGCTGTCGTACACAATAAATGTGCAGGTACAGTTAACAAAAGATCTATTGTGGATACGGGAGATTTGTGAGTAACACTTCAAAAAAATAATCTCTTCTGAACTCTATTCATATAAAAAGCATGCCACAAACTTTCATTAACTTCCTTAGAACAAATTATTTTCTGAGCTTATTTTCTTTTTCTGCCATCCCCTTGTATTTTGTTAGTCAATTTGTTTGCTCACGTTTTAATGCTTAACAGGATTAAATGCAGTTTATCTTTAATTTATATACAAGTAAGCTGAGTGTATATGTGGAGCAGGCAACAAAATGTGACGATTATTTTGGGGTTCATTTACAGGTCTAAACATGAATGACTGTAATATATTGGGACCTCGGTATCTTTTCATCCATAAACAAAACATTATTAAAAGATCGGTGGGAGCTCCATAATATTGATTGAGAAGAAAATCACATTCTGGTTTTGCCCACACTTTCTGCTGGGATTAATCACAGTGATTTTGTTTCTAAGGTTTTGCTGCAGCAAGACACAGACTCAGGCACACCCTGCCAGGGTAACTTTGCTAGCTGGCTTTGCTGGGCTTTGAGCCCCTTCCAGCAGCCCCTGAGCACTGATGGGGACAGTGACATAACAGGACATAAACGGTGACATAAACAGGAATCAGCAGTGAAAGGAAGGAGGGTGGCTCTTGCCTTCACAACTGAAAGCGTCCTCAAAGTGGCTTCTAAAAGTCTTTTTTTTTTTTTTTTAATTTAAAAAATGAGAAGTAAGGAACCAGTACTGAGTTTTTTTCTTGCACAAGTGTTCCTCAATTCCTTACAGTCCACTAAGGAAGAGGTGGGATTGGAGTCTATGTTCACCCCCAGTAGGCAGGGGGTGAATAGATCAAAGTTACAAGACCTTAGATTCATGGAGAGTCTTATGCAAGGAAAAACCTGCCTCTGGAATATAAAATTTTAGAAATAAAGGATTTTTCTCTCTGCTTCTATACAGTGCAGTTTTATTCCTTTCTGACAAACACGGAGTGGTGGTGGAGGGAGTAACTTCCACGAACAAACGTTTTGCCTTGATCCAGACAGTTTGTATGGATTTGTGGAATAACAGAAGTGGTGCATGGGATTTAACATAAAGGGTGTATGTTGGAGTGAGACCTCAGCCACCTCACAGGCAGAGGCAGAGCCTGTGCTGCCTTTAGAGGGGCAGGTGTGACATCCTCTCACTGCTGCAGGGTCAGAAACCAGGGTTGGGACTGGCGATGTCCAAAGCATTTGTGGGATTCAGTCAGTGTAAAAAGAGGAGTCAGCCCTTCAAGCAATGCAAATCCATTTGCTTGGCCAACCTTATTTAATATGAAGCATGTTTTATCTTGATTTAGGTGGTTGTTGTTCTTTAATTAAAGAAATTATGGGAGGTCATTCTCATTAGTTTAGAAGAGTCCTCGCAGAAGGGGTTTGCACTGATTTAACCTCAGGGTAAACTGGCACAACTTTTGCATGTAAATAGGATTTAACACTGGACACTTTGTGTGTAATCCAGCTCTTCACTCATGACATTCAAGGAATACTTGGAACGCTGACTGAAAGAAAAAGATAATGATGATAAGCTGGGGTCTTACCGTGAAATTTGTCAAATGATCTGCAGTGGCAGCCCAGAGCCTCTGCAGCAGCGGGGAGGGGACACCACAGGGCTTTCTGCTGGGGGCAGCGCAGGCCGCTCTGCCTGTCCCTGCATGGTGACACAAATTGAGATTGGACTCAAATCCCACTGCTCACGTCTGGCCAGATGGAGGACGAGCTGAGGGGCACAGAAACTGGGCAACAAGAGGGGAGAGCAAGGTGCTTGCTTCCTCACTGGCCAAGGAAGCCATGCCCTGGGGCTGGAGCATGGCACAGGTGCGTGGCGGCAGCGGGGCCACCACTGCCATGGAAAAGATCTGCCGTGAAAAGAAAAAAGAAAAGGAAGGGAAAAAAGCAGCGGCATGAGAAGTGCCAACTGAATGGCGCCGTCTTTAATTGGTACCACCAAGGGCTTTGTGCGGTCAGCACGCTTTTCATGTTTATAATAGAATCCCCAAATTCAACTGATCTGAAGGGCATCTGACTGTTTTACATTAATCACAAGCTATACAGCAGAGGCTGAGAGCAAGTGGGCAGATACCCCGGTGGAGTAGCACTAAGGAGCTCTCATTATAATCATCCTGCCAAATCAAAAGAAAAACCCTAAGGCTCCTAATAAAGGAGACCACTGGACTAAACAAATTGAACAAGTAGCTAGACATGCATGAGCTTAAAACTACTGGTGTCAATCAGATTTTCCTGAGCCGCTCATTCTGCTCGGCTCTCCAGAGCACACGCGGAGGGGATGTGGGGACGAGGTGACGCGTGGGCGCCAGCACAGCCCCAGCGCGGGCCACTTTGTGAAGCCACCTGTAAGAAGTCATTACTGAACACTCCTCAGACTGATCCAGCACTAAGGAAAGGGGCCATGTGAATGGGGACCTCATCCACACAGGATATCTGAGCAGGCTTCCAGTCTCACTGCTTCCATCGGTTCCAGGTCAGGAGAGATCAAAGAAAGGTCTTGGAACTCACGATTTTGTGTGTCCCTAGGACAGGAAAAAGGTTCAGTACCCTGGAAGCTCTGCCCATTTCTCACCTTGCTGCACCTGCTGAATGGAAGTCATTATATTAGTTTTATCCTCTACTGGAAAGCAAAAAAATTTAGTGAAAAGGTATGCCATTGTTTTCTGAAGAATGCAGCTGGCACTAGTGAAAAATCCGCAGAAATGAGAGAATAAGAAAAAGCTAAATTTAGAAGCAATGGGGTTTTTTTGATGCTTTTTAAGATAAATTATGATAGGTTCCATTAGCTACCACCTCTTCTCAAAAGCCACCAGGCAGGAAACCAAGATTGTGAGGTACTCCCTCAAAACTCAAAGAAAAAATGAATCTGTGCACAAGAGTGAATACTCAGGGAAGAAGAAGAAACAAAAAATATTAGGGCCAGTATTTAGTACAGCAATCAGGGGGAGATGGCAAAACAAAGTTTCAACAGGAACAGATGGACAAGGGATGATGCACCTGAGGAATCAGGTGAAGGCATTAAAGGAGAGGTTTTATGGAGAGAAATTCACTTTGAAGAACTGATGGCTAAAACACTGCCAGCTTTTGAAGTAATGGGAAATTTTATCTACCTCCACCATGACTATTGTCACTGGCTCTGTACCCTGTCACCATCTGAGTGGTGGCAGCTTTGCATGGACCCTGAAGTCACCAGGGAGGAGGCAGAACTGGGGCTCCTCTTGCTGGTAATGTTTTGAGAAATTATTATTATTTATAAATGTAATTCTATTTTAATTCATTTCTCCTTTTCCTGCTTTTTTTTCCTATTGCTTCTCTTTTTTTTTTTTTTTTTCCAACTCCACACTGTAATAAATCAACATATAAATGTACTGGTTTATTTCCACCTGGAATGTTGGAAGACAAATAGTACAAAAGATCAGTTTGGTCATTTACCATATTGGTTTAGCATGGTAATACTGTTGGGGTTTTTTCATTTCTCATTTCAAGATTGTAAACAAATGCTGCAAGAACAGATCAAATACTCCCTACCTAAGGCAGTGCCTTGTGCAATGAAAACATCAGACCTGGTTTTTGAAGGCCAAACTGCGTCTCCTTTACTTTTTCATAGGGAAAACTCAGAATTTTGAATTAGCCTGAAATTTGAAACTACATTTTTGCCAAGCAGCAAAAGCAGATGCACCCTTAGCCACGCTAAATCACAAACACATACACACATGGAGATGAGGAAAATGCACATTAAATATGAAAAAGTATTCCTTTCAGGCAGAAGATAAACAACCCTACTACAAATTAGCTCTCGGCCCCGTCAGGTGTGAATCTCTCTTGTCAATACGTACCAAATTCCCTGAGATAGAACCACATGGTCATGAATTTTATTTCTCTCCTGCTTAATTCCTAGTACCACTCTCCCTTGTGGATTTACTCAGGGATGATTTACAGTGGGAAAGGTGACATTAAACACGTCATTGAGCATGCAAAGATGCTGCACTCAAAGCAGCATATGCTTGACTTTGTTAAAAGATGAATGCTGTCAACTCCACAGTGCCCACCAAGATCTGGCCTCCTTTTTCTTCCCAACAAACTTTGAGGAAGATGCAGACACGAGTCTTGACACTGAGAGAAATAAAAGTTAATGTATTCATGACATGATTTCACTTGCAGCCTGATTTAGCAATGTCTTGTCTAGTTTGGATCTGCTGTTGCTTTTCCTAATTTACTCATTGCACAAAGAAAATAAATAAATAAGTGCACTATAGTCTTATTTATCCTTCTTTGGACATTTCTTTACCAGGCAGATGGTCAATTAAGAGCACTAAACAATGACACTGTTTTCTCTGTAAACATTTTTTTTCTAATAGCCTAACAAATGAGAATCTGTGCTGCCATACTGCTGAATACCATCTTGACTTTCTAATTACAAAGAACTGTGTCTTGATAGTAACAATTACAGCTGTAACAATGATGCTGGTACTTGAACAATATAGTTGGAGGCAAAGTGCTTATCGGAATATTCACAAATAAAGGCTTACATTTATGCCAGCACTGGAGATGGGAGGTTAAACAGTTGGGGGTGGGGAGGTGTAGAAGAAAGGTTGAAAACATTGGTTTAGTAGCTACAGATGTGAATTTGAATCCAATTACATGAAAAGCAAGGGGGGGTGAAGCATGAAAGGATGCTGTTTCCTTCTGTTTGGCTAATCAATAGGTTAAAGGGTTAGTAAAATTAACATGTTAATAACATTCATTTTGCTATTTATGTACCGGTCATAGTATTTGCAGAGAATTATGTCTTGTGAGTAATCCACATGTTACTGTGCCTGCTTTTTCCCTTTTTGTCTTTAATGCTGAAAAGGTCAGTATATTTTTTTCCCCCAGTGTGATAGAAATTAGCTTCTCAAGTCTCTAATTTACCCTACCTTTCTTATTTAACTTCTTAAATCCAACCCATCCAAGGTTTGTGGTTTTTTTTCCTATTTTGCATGCAAATCCCCCTACCCCAAAGAAAAGGGGTAACGCAGTCGCTGAGCTCAGCACAGATCCGTAACACCGATGTCCCAGGGGAGCACGCTGGCATCCAGGGTGTCACAGTAGCATCCCAGAGGGAATGGGTTCCTTGGAGGAAGCTCATCCTCCTGCTCCTTCCTCCATCATCCCTGGTGCCACAGGACCCCCAGTCCTTGGCACTGCTCTGTGCCCACAGGCAGGGTGGCTTTTGCCTCCTGCGCTCTCTCCCTCGCTTCTGTTCCCACTGTGCTCCACCCGCTCTCCGAGCCGTAATTTAGCCCACACTTATTAATCAGTGCACATAATTTGTCTCTAATGCTGTCAATTTAAGATGGCAACCTGACTTTTTTTTGGAGGGGGCAGGGTCAACAATTTAATGAATCTCGTCTGCATTTTAATTCAGACCTAATAATCTGCCTCTGGCAGTTTTCTTAGAAAAGCACAAGGTTTTCCAGGATTTTCTTTCATCAAATCCAGCACAATGGGATGTTTACCTTCCTGACTTGGATATGCTCCGTCCAGGGTAAGTCACACACAGACCTACCTTAATCAAACTGGGACATGGCCCAAATCTCCTGATTTGGCCTTTGAAGGGTTTTCCTGGGGAGGAAGGAGAGACTTGGGGCTGTGCAGTCCCTTTTCTGCACAAATTGGTGCACAGTTGTAGGCACAAAACCACAGACTTCCATGACTCACTGCCCCTCACGGAACAACTTCACAAATGGTCAGAGAATCCAAGGCACAGCTCCAGAAGAGCTTTCTTTAGCTATCCCTATGCTTTTTTTTTCTTGTCCTTCCTACAGTAAAGTCCAGCAGGAGGGAAAAAAAGATACAGAAAGGAAAGAGGGCGCAGAAAACTCCATCCTCCTGATGAACCAGCGTGGATGAGTTTGTCTGATTGCCATGGCAGGAGGCTTGCACCCAGTGGAGCAGCTCAGCGGCCTTCCCTGGGTCAAAATAAATAAAATTCCCCAGAGCAGCAGCTCTGGATGCCCATGTCAGATGTAACCGGAATAGACTTCGTTATTAGGAGCGCCGTGACTCTGCCCGGCGCTGACAGGAGCTCCTGCCTGGCTCTCAGTCACCGCTGTCACTCGCCCTGACAACGCGGGCACTTAATGTATGCGGGGCACTGCTGCACACGCAGCTGCAACTCCCAGCACATTGTGTTGTTTACCCCTGCTCTTCTGTACCAGGGCTCAAATCAAAGTGCAGTAATTTGCCTCCCAGTACCGCAAAATTCCTCAACGTAAAAAATCCTGCCCTCGTTTTGTTTGCCCTTAATAGGAAAACAGTCTTTTTGCAGCCCTGCCACCAGCACAGCCACTGCACTCTGCAGTATCACAGACACAAAAATGTCACATTTCACATTTCCATCAGAAGTGTCTCCTATATATTTTTATGCATATCCTTCATTTCTCTCTGCTACACCTTATTTCTTCCCCTTTAACAGCTGCTTAGCATATTTTATACCTTCTGAGCAGTACTGGAAGGGGCATTCCTGCAATATGCCTAAGTACAGACAGTAACAGCAGAGGGGTTTTATGTCCCAAATTATCTCCTAGTGTTGGTACCTCTGACTGCCAGCACAAGGTGCTCCTGAGCACCTACTCAGAGCAGCTACTGCTTCACAGACCTCCAACAGCTCCAGTCCAGTGGCTCTTTGAGTTTTCCATGACAAATTATCTGTCATTTGACTGATTTACCACTCATATTCATTATTGTCCCCTACTGCAAAACTCTGCCAGACTCAGGTGTCCGCCCTCACCACCCATTACAAAGCAGCCCCATCTGCCATACCATTAATGCCACTAAGTCTACTCCATTTTCAAACCTAAGCTCCAAGCTGGTAATCAAACGAGACAGGAAACCAAATTCCTATATCCTGAGCTACCCCAGGTAAAGCGTATCATTTCCTGATACATAAGCATCTTTCTCTAGGAACTTAAAAAACCCCGAAGATAAAATATTTCTCTTAGTTCAGGCATCTCCCAAACACAGGGGTAAGGTCAGTAGAAAGATGCAACGGGAAATTCAGTGAAATTCTCTCATCTCAGTTGCAGGTCTACATTCAATAGGCTCGTGTTAATGCCCTTTGCTTTAGCTGCTGCAGTGTCAGAGTGATATAATCCAAGCAGAGTCGCCTGAAGTAGTCCATAACACGCTACTTAGTTTAAATTCCTTTGTCTGGCCACAAATGTCCAGTTCTAGCTAAAAGCTTGAAAGTGAGACAAATGGTAAAATAGACACTTCAAGAGAATAAAATTGTGAAGTGCTCAGGTAGCACTGTGGAGAAGGGAGTTTCAATTCAGAGAGCTTTCCAGATGAAACAGACAATTAAATCCTTATTGAAAAGAGATTCCACCACCCCCCCTTCTTCTTTTTTTTTTATTCTTTTCCCTTTAAAGCAAGGGGAAAATAATACTAGGAATTTAGAAACATGAATTTTTAAAACCTAATAAGCTACACTAACAATCTACACAATTCCCTTTTATTAAAATATTTATTTGGAAATGCAGGATTTGTGATGAGGGCAGGCTGGGTAAGCAGGTCTGAATGCTGCTTGTGCAGGGGGCTCAGTGGGACCCCCAAGGCCAGGGCTGTCCTCGGCCATCCTTGGCTCAGCCCTGGAAAGGTTCCCCTCCTTGTCCCTCCACATGCTGGAAAGGAACAGATCGTGAATGGCAGAGTGCATTTATGAGGCAGGGGCTGTAAACCACCCTTTTATATCCATGGGGACAGAGAAGGAGCTGTGTGAGCAGTCTGCAGGAATGCAGACCTGGGAAGCTCCAAGCCTGAAGCACTTTTCCTGGCCTTGCCAAACCCCCCAGTGCTCCACCAGAAGTGCTCCTGACACCAGCTTGCATCTGACAAAACATTTAGGTGCTGATAAAGAGACATATTCCATGGATTTGTTTTCCTGGGCACCTCCAGCCACACCTTCTATGTTGCTCACTGTAGGACCACTATGACTGCTTTACTGTTAGTACAAAAAAAAACTTAGAAACTCTTGGGGTGGAAAAAATGGCATTGATGCATTCTCAAAGGGAAGAAAAACACATTTCAGTAGTGGTTACACTTTTCAGTAGTAGATAGAGAAGTAGTTTTAGGCTCAATTTCCTTTCCCTTCCCTTCTCACCTCTCGCTTCTTCCAGTACCAAATACGTTCAAACTGAACAAACACTTTTCTACCAGCCTGCTTCATGCCTCGTGCTTTTGGCTCATCTTTTATTGGAATTTTTTGCAATCTTTTTGACCTAGCCCAGTTTTCTTCTCCCTCTGCCTCCCTTCCCTCATATTTTTGTTCCGTATGACTAAACTCCAGCCTTCTCCCTCTTGCTCTCACACACAATGCTATTAAAATTAAATCCTTTTGTATAGCTCTCTACTTTATTATAGGTCTTCAAGCCATTCCTGAAATCCCAAGCCAGTCTTTGCAAAATCTTACTTCACCTGAAGGCAAACTTCAGCACATGGCTTGCTTCAGATAAGGCTCCTTCTTCCCACCAGTACGGAGTTCACCTCCAAAGACTGCCACGCTTTGTGCAGACTAACACAAAATGACCACACAAAAGACACACGTGTTCCTTTCTTGCAACACAAAAACATGCACAATATAAAATATAAAATAACATAAAAGAACTGGTCTGATTGAGAAGAATCAGCCATGAAGGAACCCAGTGAAGAAAACAGTGCTACACTGCCTCCCTGCACCAGAAATACTGCCTTGCATTTTCCAGGGATGAAAAATGCCTGAAACCATCAGTAGGCTCCCAGGTAACAACTTGATGATGCCTTCCACTTTTGAAGGAGAGGGAATTTAAACAACCAGATCCTCCACCACGTGCTCCTCCTACCTGGGAAAGGCGTCCCAGCTCCCTGTGTGCAGCAGAGAGGATGGACTTTACCTCATACTAAGCAAACCTTCTAACCATGAGCAGGAGTGCAAGCAGGCATTTCTCACCAGTCTCCCAAACCATCTCCAAGCCTCATCTATTTCTGGCACCCAGACAATTCTGTGATCTGTGAGTCCTCAGCAAGCTGGAAAGCAGTGACAGAAGTCTCAGTTGATATGTACATGACTAACACACTCAAGGATATTCCTTTGGGACAACAAAGATAACAGTGCCCAGAGCAAAACTGTCAAGAGAAAGAGGGAAAGAGCTTCAAGGGAAAAAAAACCCTGAATATTGGACTTACCAGTTACCAAGTACTCATGCAAGAATTGCTTTTCTTCTTTTTTCTGAAAAATAAACTTTTCTTGGAACAACTGAAGGTGACATCGTCACCACTGGTCTCACCACTGTTAATTACAAGCACATACAGAATGGGAGGAAGTTTTCAGGGGAGAAGAGAAAGATGAGGCCAGTGAGTCAGGAAAGGAAAAGTAGACCAGAACCTTGGGACTTGGACACTTCTTCTTTCCAGTCCCCAGGTATCAGATCAGCAGTAAAATTGTGAGAATAACAGCTGTGATTAAATAGCTTAACTGCCCTGAGGTGGAACAGTGCTGCCCTTTGCCTGTCTCTCCACAGAGACACTGCCAGGAAAAGGACCAGAAGAAGGGATTTGAAGGTACTGACTGCAAGTCAGGAATAACCAGCACAGAGCTACAGCCCCTGGTGCAGAAATGACCACTGACACGTAGCTGCTGGGGGGAGCTGAATTTAGGGAGCTGCCTTCAAAGAGCCTACACTACATGGTAATAGAGCCAATGTCCTGGTGAAACAGCAGCACAGCCGCAGGCACAGCAGGAGGGAAACCCACCAGAAGCAAGCAGAGAGAAGGAGGCTCCTCAGAAAAGGGATGGTCAAATGCCAGCCCCGGAGCTGGGTGTGAACAGCCCGTTCTCAGTCAAGCTCTGTTTGATGAAGCGGGGAAGAGGGAAGACTCATTTTGCAACAGAAAGTCACAACTGGAAATACCAATCCTGCTACTGAAGCCCAGAAGGAGGAGTGACCAAATGCAGAGGTGTCTTTACCACACTGTGGATTTGCCAGGCTGCCTCGACTTCCCTCTCCTCAGGCGCTGCAAAGCAACGAAAGCCAGCTGCTTTGTGAAATGAAAATGCTGCAGAAGCTCTTGGTGCAAATGCAGCATGTGCAAAAGCCCTTTTATTCAAACTGTGCTACTTAACGAAGTGGTTTGTGAAACCACTTTCGAGCCTTCAGCAATTTTCCCTGCTTGAAGAAATCATTTTAGCATCTTCTTCATGGGTTGTTCATAGACTTCAAGCCTCCCAGTTCACCCCAGGGTGTCACCTGCAAGGGCACTGCAGGCTGGGGATCACATGTACAGCAGAACTGGAAAGTTCATTTCACATATTGTTTCAGCCCCAGTACTTAATTCTGGGAGGAGGGGATTTTGCATCAGAATGAGACATGCTGGGTACAAACCACAGATTACTTTTCAGAGGAGTTAATCTTCCTATCCATTATCTGGAGTAATTCAAAAAGCACAAAAAAATGGAACTGTTCTTGAAGAAAGAATTCATGTTCAGGTAATTACAAATAACAGACACATCTGGTTATCTTAATTGTTTGGGAATGTCTCAATTATCTAAGAATGTTTTCATAAGGACTCAGAGACAGTAAAACTTTCTCACGGCAGATTGCATTCACTGATGAGAGGAAATTCAGGAGCTAAAACACTGGAGCGTGCTTAGACCCAGAGAGTACTTTCAGTCCCGTTGCAATGGGCTTTTATTTGCCTCTAAAGCACGACAGACTATGAAGTGAGAAATGGAAAAGTCCCACATAGGCAGCAGCAGCAGCCTCTTTCCCTGCTAGCTGCAGCTTTTCCAGCACTCCGGTGAAAATTAAGGTGTTTTTGTGTACGGATGGTTCAGCCAGAAAAACGACAGCAGTGATTTTTTAGACATCTGCCCTGAAGAGAGGTGAGTCAAGTAAAGGCCCTTGTCCTGCCTGAGGGCAGTGCAGGCATTTGGTGGCTGGTGAGAGGCACCCCTTCCCTCACAGATACCTGAAGCATCTGCTGCCCAAGGGGGCTTCATTGCAGAGGAGCTCAGAAGCTCCTGCAAAGCTGCATTCATGTGAATAGAATAGAGCCCAGAGCAGAACCCCAGAGAGGGGGACTTTTCAAACCCCTCAGGCAGACCCTGGTCCCAGTGGAGCACAATGTTTCATCATGTAGACTGCAAAAATCAGCAGTCAGCCGCTGGGAATTACCTCCCCCAGCTCCAAACCACCTGTGTACAGAGGGGTGGCAGGCAAGGCAGAGAGGGGAGTTCTGTGCTTCTGCGGGAGTGGCTGCGCCCCACTGATGGAGCTGGGAGGGTTTCTTACACGCCTGTCCCATAGTTCATCCCGCTCTTCCACCTGGGCTGCAGCCACCCCCATCACCTGGCTGAGCTTTCCTGATAAGGGCTGGAGAAGCTCTCAGCTCCCAGCTCGCTCGTGCCTAACCATCGCCTTTGCGTGGCAGACATGACTGAGGTGAAATCCTGTAACTGGAGCGAATGTCCCCCCGTGGCTCATCACACCAGCCAGGAGGGGTATGCCAAGGCTCCACACAAACCCCAATCAATATTATTTATCTGGCTGAACGTGCGAGCCGGCCGCATCCCTCCACCTAATGCCCACTCCCATCCCCTCCACCCTGTGGGTATCAGCAGGAGGGAACCTGATGTATGCTGGTAATTATCTGCTGCTGAAAAGAAGTGCTATTTCTCTTATTTTTGTAATGCAGATCAATGCACATGTCACTACTGAAAAGCTGTGTCATTTAAGATGGAGCATTAACTGCTAGGAATGGATTTTGAAGCTCCCCACTTGTGGGTGGAATATTTTCTGGAGGAGTTGAGCCTTTCGAATGCTGAATTTCATTTATCCCACTGCCTCTTTAAGAGTAGTCGGTGGAGGAGAGGGTGTTTGAGAAAGTGACAGTTTGTCATCTCCTTCCCCAGCGAACAGGAGCTGGGGACAAAGTGGTGGCAGGGAAAGAAGCAAACTGGCACGGGAAGGTGAGTGGGGGACATGGCCGGCTTTGCAGCAGCCCTGCAGTGGGATGCAAGGATGGAGACTCCGGAGGACAGAGGGCAACTTGTGGGGGAGAAAAGGAAGGTATTCCTGTGAGCAAAAACATGGTAAGGCACCCAAGGAAAGAACAGAAGGAAGGCTTGAAAAAGGGCAAAAGCTGGATGCTACACTTGAGAGAGGTGCAAATCTGAAAATCAACACACACACACGGACACCCACACACCCTCCTCCTGCCAAAATTGCTACCCAAGAACTGTGCTAGCATGGACTATCCAAAAAGGGGCCGTTTGATTTGCAGTGAGAGGGAAGAGTTTTCCAAGTTCCCTTCTATTTTTCACAGGAATGAAACAGAAACCTCTCTGGATACTTGCTTAGAAAGAGAAAACAAACTCTTCCTGTGTCCATCAAGTCCAAATAAAGAGAAGCACATAACGGTCACACTAACTGGGGTTCACTGTGGCTCCTCAGCAAGAAAACCTCAAAATCTGTCAAAATGACAGTTGTGTGAATTATGAACTCCAGTTCTAAGTGAGAATTTTTACAACCCTCCTTTACACCTTAAGGATAACCTGGTCACCATCAAACTGCAAAGCCACGCAGTCACCCTAAAATGAAGATTTTGGCAAAGCAGTTACTCAGGTGCTGCTATTCTGCACTCAAAATCACGAATTGTTGCTTTGACAAATGTGCACCTCCCCACTCACGCTGCACCCTTCCTCAGCCACACAGGTGAGGGTGTTGACGAACCTGAGACACACTGAGCATTAATAAAACGCAACCCATCCCTTTCCTCACTTGCTATTTGCCATTGTTAAAACAGGCATTTGCCTTACTTTACAGCTATGATTTTTAGAGCATATGTTCACTATGTACGGCTCCTCTTTGAAAGTTCTGTTACTCTTTGGAATTGCTCAAAAATGTCAATATTCTTTTGAGTACTTGATATTTACAGTTTGATATTTAAAGTGTGCAATTTGTTATCTAAATTGCATAGCACACATTCAGCTTCCCGACTGAATGACCTAACTTTTATAAACCTTCCCAGCTTTCACAGGAAAAGGTTTTGTTTAGACACGAAACACCTTTCCATGATTAGACAAATATCAGCTACCTCGGAAAAGCATTGCAAAAAGGGTTATGAACAAAGAGAAATAGAAATTATATTTAGAACTCCACAGAGATGCAAATAGTTATTCCCTCCTTCACCTACAGCCCATACGTAGTGCCCAGATTGTTTTTCTTTTTTACTGATGTTGATTTTCTTTTCATACTCAGAAAAGAAGACACATGGCTAGTTTGAAAGCTGATCAGATCCCTGGTTCATTTGAAAAGCTTATTTCTAAATAGTACTTGCAAATATGTGATGAGCATAAATTTGGAAACTGCTGAAAAACTAGTTCTGTGTGTCATAACACAGGGTGTTGGGTTTTTTGCTGCAGGACTGGAGGATGGGGAAAAGCCAAAGTCCTGCCCAAAACCCACCCCGTGGTGACCAACCAAAGGAGGATCGGAGAAGCGGCATTTTCCTGGACACATTCCATGCCCTTCTCACTCGAGCACGCAAGTACATATGACCTCTTTGCAATGATTCAGGGTTTCAAAGCTGTCTCCTTAAGCCTCTTGATCACCACTTGTCCCTCCCCATTGACAAGCTAAGCACTTACAAGTTTTGAAGCCTCCTTGGCTCACTTTTAAATTTTCCTTTCCACATCTTATGCCAGCAGTTACCCAGAGGGAGGAAAAAAACCTCACCATATCCATCCTTCAAAAAGTCTAACTTTCACTCTGCTAGTCCTAATCCATTATCTAGGCCCACTAATGTGTACTACATCATCAGAGGAGCAATGCTCTGATGATGTAGTACAGCCCATGTACATGTACATCATCAGAGTTATATCCTTCTGATCTGCCTGTGGGTTTAATAAGCATTCCAGATGGCTTGCTATGCCTGAAGCAAGAATGGATAATCACACAGCTCTACCCTCAAAACAATAATAAAATAAGGACACAGTAGCACAGGGGCTCATGCCTGCCAAAAACATTCAATAGACTGTATAATACAATAGTCCAATGTGATTGGTGAGGCACATTTATACCCTCGCTGTTCACAGGTGAAAGGGAACTGGTTTTAAATAAAACAGAGGTTACAAATCCGTGGTGTTGTTGTGGGTATTTACTGGGGAACAGGCGTGGGGCCCACAGCTGTACCCCCACATTGCACCACACCTAGACAGGAGTGCGGCCAGAGCCCCTCCAGAACCGTGAGGGACGCGCACAGCTAATCTGTTATCTCCTGGATTTGCAGGGTATCCATCAGCCCAGCTTCCAGCCATCAAGCACAGCAGCAATAAGTGTCACCAAGCCTTTCCTACCCAAGTAAAATTGTTCCTCGGTGGGGTTGCTTGCAGCAAGTAACGTGAGTGGCGCGCGCCTGCCTGCCGGCGCTGCGACAGCCCTGCTGCTGTGGCTGAGCCGCGCCAGAAATGGCATTTTCCAGCCAGACACTATCGCCCCTCTCCTGCCACACTGCTGTGCCACAACCAGGCAAAGCACGGAGTGCTGCCCATCAGTGCCAGCGTTATTTCAATACCTATAACCTTAAAGAGTTTGGGGGGAAGGAGGGTGCTTGTGTTTTGGGTTTTTTGGGGGGAAAAAAAAGTGTGCACAGTACAAAAAGAAAGAAGTTAAGAGATGGAGGCTCTGTTCTCTCCCTCACTTGAATGAGTGAGGACAGGAGGAAGAAAGAGAAGCAAAGCAGCCCTTTGATTCAGTCCCCAGGGGTGCCTTCTCCAGGAATCAGACCTGCGGGACGAGACACAGGCACGGTGGCACTCACGCTGTCCCCAAGAACGGAGCAAACCCTCAGAGCTGCTGAAAGATGAATTCAGGGATGCCTTGCAATCAAGAGAATTTTTGACATGAACTCTGGCAGGGATGGGATTTCCATCTAGGGTTGCAGAGAAAGACCAGATACCCAGATAGACACAAGGATATCCATCTTTGTAGGAGGAAAAGGTACCTCATCCCAACTCCCAGCAGATTTAACTCGGAGAAGAGCAGCTCGTTGACGTCAACCATTTAGCACGCTGATGGTATTTTTTTCCCTGGCCAAACAAGTGGGTTCTACTTTAGCTTTAACATTAAACGCTATTAAATGGAATGAATACAGCATGTTTCCATCGTACGTGTTGCTGGAGCTGCTGTGACAGCTGAGAAGCTGCTAGGCATGATGTGTCAAGAAAATGTACCAGGAGAAAAGTACACGGAGCTACTGTCAGAAATACAAGTGGGTTTGAGAATGGCATCTCGGCTTCAGATGCTGCTGAAATTATTTTTTAATTGCAACTGTAAACCCAGGCAGATCTGTAAGGGTTAACTGCACACAATGTAATGAATTCAATAATGATGAGTTAAAAAAGGTCTAATTAGCAACTAACCACTTTATTATGAAAGGAAATGGTAATGAATTTAATAGCTCAAAATCATTAACAATATTTAGTTTGCTAGTACTTGTTCTCTATTATCCTCATTAATATGAACATTTAATATGTTTTAAAATGGATTTGTAATACTTTCTGTACCGTGAGGTTACACTGACAAAAAGAGTGTAATTATTCTGTTAATTGTAATCTCTGTCTGTTTGTGCCCCAAATAGTAGCATATTTAGGTGTTAATAAAAAAAGAAAAAAATGGAGTAATTAAGGGAGGGAAGTTTAAAAATGTAATTAAACAAACTCTAAAATTGCAGGCTGAATCACTCTGAGAAAAAGTTTTGGAAGTGAGATCTCTGAAAAACAAGTTTCTTCTACTGAGATCTTTTCTCATTAAAAAAGAAGAACAGAGAAAGGAAATAGAAGCATTACTGTTCTTTACCCACAATGAATATTGAAATGGTCCTTTCCCAAGCTGGAAAGGGCACAAGACTGGATACTCTGGGACATGTGCTTGTGACCAGTGTCTGGCAAGTGAAGGTGCTCTCTGACACTGCCCCACGAGTGTGAGATCACGAGTGCGATCTCCCCTGTGAGATCCTGCATGGATCCAGTCACCTGGTTGCTCCTAAGACACTCAAACCCCATAATTCATCTCACAGAACATCACATCGATCATCCAACCACCCCCACCCCCCCTGTTCTCCTGAACCTCTGCTTCCAAATGGAAATATCTTCATTTATTGCCTCAAGCTTGCTCTTGCTGCTGGCATTTTGCTCCTACTCCCCTTTATTTGCACCCACCCCTTCCTACTGCATCAGCTTTTAGTGGCAGATTGTTACCAGTCAGGCCCCTCTTCAAGACGCCTCCCATTAAAACAAATTCAGTGTTCAACCTTCCTTAATGCCAGGAAAGGCATTTTTCCAGCCCCATCTCCCCCAGCTGTTCCCATGGCTCACCCTGTACCGGCGGGCAGAGCACTGGGAAGGATGGGAGGGATGCTGCCCTCCTCCCTCTTCCTCCTCCCTAGGGATACTCCAAAGGCAAGGGTGCTCCACAGCCGGGTGATCCAGCACCTCCCAGGGCATGGTTGGGCTCCCCACACAGCCCTTCCCATCCCTGGGAAGTGACGCACAAGGCAAATTCAAGGATAATGCCCACAATTACGGGAGGTGTCAGCATCATTCCTCAGAAACATTCCACATCAAATCGTTTTTAATCTTTGTGGTGCATGGTGGAGGTGGATGCAAGGTCCACAGACTCACAGGGACATTTACAATGGATCAGTCAACTAAGGACACAGCTGTCCCTATGTCCATGTTACTGTTCATACTCCAGGACGGGTGTCCTGGCCAAGAATCCCCATCCCATCCACATGAGCAGTCAGCTCAAAACAGACCACTCTGTGTCTAATTTTTATGATCTAAGAAAAGGAACTAAAATAAAAATGGTAAAATTAAAGTGAAGCATCTCATTTGCCCACAAATGACATATTTCAACTTTCCATTTTATAGAAAAAAGTTATGAAGGATTCTTTTTTTTTTAAACTTATTACAATTTCCAATTTTATTTTTTTTTTTGAATTGCCAGTGAAGAGAAAAATATGTGATTTGCAGAGCTCTAAAAATAACAAGTTAAAATAGTTTCTGCCTCTCAAAGGAGGCCTCTTAGTCCTATAATTTCTCCAGATTTTGCCTTTCAGGATGGGTATTTTAAAGAATGATATAATGTCATTTCTATAAGTATCGTCTCATAATCTGCTGCCACTGTTGGAAATATGAATTTAGAGACAGCTTGAGCAGAAGAAATACCAGCTCACCCAACTATACTAAAAAAAATAAAATAAAATATTTTAAGAAGAGGAACAGGACGTATATTCCAAAGGTGAGCAAACAGTGCCAAACATTTTTGAGAATCTTTCTTTTGATTTTGATCTCTGGCTGCATTTACAGCCCTTCTGTGTTTGTCTACTGCAAACAGTTCAGCAATGACTGTTATGGGGGTGTTCATTCCTAGAAAGAAAATCTTAAAAAGAACACTCATATTTGGGCTGTAAGGGTGTGCACAGTATTTAATTCCATAAATAAAAATTACCAAGTGTCCAGTCAGAACAAAGCAGCATTGCTGAAATTGCAGATATTTACCTTTAGCCAGTCAAGATAAAAAAAAAAAAAAAAATTAAAATTTCTTACAATTATTAAAAATTCAAGTTACTATTAAAAATTCAAGTTACTCAAGTAAAAAAGAACAATCAACCCATCTTCTGTCTAATCCATCTGATCCATCACATTTTTCATTTGTAACTGAATGTGATGATCTTTGCTCAGCAGGGACCTCTCTGGCCCCCATGCCCACGACTCACTCCGAGTGCAGGGATGCAGGAGAAGGGGTGCAAGGGGAAGAAGGGGAGTGGGGCCTCACTGCCAGGGGGGACCTCACCACAGAGCTCCGAGGAAAACCACTGCTTCCCTGATCTCCAAGATTAGCCCCCGTTTATCCAACAGCGTGCGAGGCCCAGGGCAGCGGCTCCCAGAGCACCAAACGTTTGTGGGCTGTAGGGGAGAAGGAAGGAGGCAAGTGCCAGATGGGGGCGGGGGGAAAGGAGGCTAAAAAGTGCTGTTGTGCTGGGAAATGGAAGAAAACGGGGCGAAAAGGAACATTGTATTTCAGGAACCATTTGCAGCATTTCAAACAGACCTGGCATGCACACCCTGACTGTCTATTCCCATGAGCCAAGGCTGAATCCATGCAAGACAGCAGTGGGATTACTCTGGTTTGCAAGCTCTTAACAGAGAGACTTTCAAGGTTCAGAAGCAGGCAGCACAGAAAAGAGTAGGAATCTAGAGCCGTGCATGTTTGTAATTCAACTTGGCAATAAACCTTGACCCAAATTTGTGAGAATTTCAGGAAAGAGCCTTAAGATCTTGCTTTGGAAAGCTGGATTGCCCTTTTTGCTTTCCTCCTCATGCTCATCATGACAAGAGATGATTGTGTGAGAAAGATTCAGAAATTATTGAAGGAAACTGAGCTGGTCCTTGAACCTTAAGTTCAGTCAGAAAATGGAAGTTTTCTTCTTGGTAATAGTGAAGACAGAAGCAACTAGAGCCAGAATGTCTCCCTCTTTCCACAGAGGAAAAATGGCAGTGAAAG
>WAAG01002765.1:175504-190998 GCA_013390105.1 Tichodroma muraria | reverse complement strand
AAAAAAAAAAAGGGAAAAAAAGGTGTGTCTTGGTGCCAGCAAGTCTCTCTTGTAAAAAGTCTCTCTTCTATAGAACAAACAAGAAAGGACATAGTATTTCTTCTCTATGTTGAGGTTTTATTGACTGAAATGTAGGTTTGTATCATGCCCACCTTTGCCTTACAAGTGCACAGTGAAATGTGTAGTCTGCAGGAGGAGAACAGAGCTTCTCCCTCGTGGGCAGTGCTGGCTCCCAGAGAGGACTGCCAGCTGGCTTCATCCAGGAGAGCTGCAACTCTTTCATCCTGGCAATTGCTTTCCTCATCCTACCCAAAAGGAGGACTGCACGGAGAGATGAACCTTTCCCCACAGAGACATTAGACTATCTCCTCATGAAATTGTAAGAAAAGTTCTGTTGCAGAATGGGTGACCCTAACAGAATGAATCTCTCTGCTTTGGGAACAACAGTGGAGAATTTGTCATTTACAGTCATTTTCCTAATGGAGGGCTCGTTCTTGTAGTTCTATTCCTTAGACAAGAGCTAATTGGAAAACAAACATCTCCTCCCTAGCCTGGGA
The DNA here is from genome assembly GCA_013390105.1 of Tichodroma muraria. Classification (NCBI taxonomy): domain Eukaryota; kingdom Metazoa; phylum Chordata; class Aves; order Passeriformes; family Sittidae; genus Tichodroma; species Tichodroma muraria. The sequence goes on along the minus strand of WAAG01002765.1, from coordinate 190,441 downwards.
TGCCTCTCAAGCATGCAGATCCTGACAGCTCTCCAGAAGATGTGGTGCCCCAAATGGCTGCTCTTCAGGGACACCCAAACATGTTCATGTTTTAAAAAGGGACTGCCACAATTCACAGCCTGGACAGTCTCAGCATTCCAATGGCACAAGACAGGGGTTTTTAGCACAGCAGAGTCTCTCTGTACATATTTCCAAGCAAACAGCTGTTGTTATAGATAGGGATAGGAGAATCTTCAGCTCCACATCATCAGGAGATTTATTGTCACCACCTACCTATAAGGTCTAAACAGTCTGCTCATTTTATGGCTCACAAACTTGGGTTAGTCATTGATCTCTCATTGTGTGTAGAAAATCCTAAAATTTTCTGGCTCCCGCTACAGCCTTCACTAACACAGATTTCCCACTATAAATTCAAGTGATCCATCATCTGAACTCTTACATAAGCCCTTTTACTTCCTTCTCACCCTTTAAGTCATAACTACCTAAGCTACAAGTAAATGACAAAGGTTTTGGTAGATCCTGAAAGAACACTGAAAGATTCCTCTCCCCCTCTATAATTTCTTGTAAACAAAAAACACTCAATCAAGACTTGCTTAAGGCTCAGAGGTACATTTAACACCCAACAGCATGAAGCAAAGGAACAATACAACTGTGCATTTGGCAGTGCACCACTGCAATAATTTCCAGGGTAAATGATCTGGCAATTTTAGCCACATGGATAATATCCAGGCCAAGTGGCTAAATTCAGCCTGGCCTGCATCTGACTGAGGAAATCTGTCACATGTCCACAGACACAAAGATGCACAATATCCCTGACTCCACCCATGACACATGCCAGCCTCCATCCTTTGGGTTATCAAGGCTAATTGTGACCCACCAAAAATACTCTGACGTATTTGCACGGTGCGATCTCGTGAGCTGTGATTTATTTTACTAAGAAAGAACCCACAAAAAAACTTTAGGAAGGAAAGTAAAGCCATAAAGTTGTATAAGGCAATCAATCCAATTCTATTCATGTCTAATCTTTCTTTGCACACTGGTCATTATTAACGTTGTCCCTTTCTGGGCACCCAGCAGGGTTTTTTCAGCCTTGCTGTCACCTTATGTATAAGCCAGGAGAAGGTGGGAACACCCAAAGAACATTATCCTCTTGGAAAGGCTGTAACATCACTCTAACAGCTCTACCCATGGCAGAGCAGACCTTCGATTCCAGATGTATCCCTGGGCAACCCCACTGCCAAAGGAATATCTCATGTCCCTGCCCTTTGTTTGGGCTGACCCAACAACTCTTGCCTCAAGCAGTATAAGGTTTTAGTCCTTGCACATGGAATTATTGTGAGCAAGGGGTGTGCTCCCTGAGAAAACACGAGGATGGTGGGACCCCAGACTCACTGGAAACGAGGTTTGTCTCATGTATTAAAAACATGGAAAATGCACCCCAAAGGAAGCACAATGTGCACATCCTTCTGCTGCTCACTAGTGAGAACACATGGAAACGCCGTGGTCCCACCACCCACCACCAAAGCACATCCTATCGAATTTAATAGGCCACTGCCAGCTTCCTGCTGCCTCCTTCAGCTCCCGGGGGAACCCACCAGTGACTCACAGGGCATTTCCAGAAAGTCTGTGGAAAGCCTTTCTCACCGTCTTTGTAATTCCAGAGGCTTTTAAAAGAATTTCTTCAAAGCCCTAATGCATTCCTTTACCTTCCAGAGCTTTGATAGTGTAGGTCTTCTCCACAAAGCCCAGCAGGCAGGGGTTGTGCTCCAGGCTCCTGAACCAGCAACCCTGGCTGCATTCCTCAATCCAAGTTTTAAACATTTTTCACACACTTGTTATTTGCAGGGTATGACATAGGAATGGACCTGGCTGGTGGCAAAAGCTTGCATTTTTTCTTTGAAAATATCTATATTAACAGATCAAAATACTATTGTTTTTTGGGGTTTTTTAAATAGCTTAAAACATGTATTTTTATAGTAAATACAGGGCAGTAGTCCAAGCCTTCCACAGTCAGTGAAATGAGGCACTTTTGATAGATTAATTTGGTGCCATGACCCTGACTGACTTTCTGTACCCAAAGGAAAAATTGTGAATGTGTCGCATAATGTCTTTTAACAACTTTCATGTCTCATATTAGTCCCGCCTGGTATTGCCATATACATCTCTACAAACATAATACAATACTATACACATACATAAAATTCACAAAGGCATCCCAAACACTCTTGGGTCATTTCCACATTCCTATACGCAGGGCAGGAATTTCAGCACTCTCTTGGTGCACTCCACAACAGCCCATCCCATAACCTGGTTTTTGTTGGTAGCCTCCTAAAAATATCAGTCTGCATTTACGAAATCAGCTGCAGCCTGCTGCTCATGCCTTGGAGTGGAAGGAAAAGCTCGACTAGTCCCAAGCACTACTTCACCAGGTGTTTGGGTGGTCTCAAGCCAAGACCATACAGAAAAGGCTGCAGAAGAACACTCTGTTTCATGGCATAAGCAGTGTTTTTCTTGAATCACAGGCAGTGGAAATTTTGTCTCTGAATACCAGCAGTCTACGCTGAACACACATCAAAAAAGACTGAAAAAAATGTTTTGGAGGGGAGACTGCAACTTGTCCACTCACGTTTTGACTTTTTAGGACACTCCTGATAATGTCTGGCTGTTTGCTTTCCCACTAGGAAGCATGGGAAAGCAAAAGGGCTCACGTGATTTGAACACCTCCTGTGCTTCAGTTTTCTCCTTTTTCTCTGCTCTCCTCATCTCTTGGGGTTTTGATCCACAGAAATCTTTAGGAAGGTTTATTTTTTCTACCTACAGAAGCTTTACCCGCTAATGAAAGACTCATCTAGTGAGTTGACATCACCATGTTTTCATAACCTACTATTCCCTGAATCACCCCGGTCCTCAGCAGGGAATTTTGTTGGTTTGATAAAGCTAGTACTAAGATGAACATGCTACCTGTGACAGTAAATTAGTTCCTATTTAAAGTTTCTGATTAAGTTTGGATAAGCATCGGAAGAGGGTTTTTAACTGTTTCTAATGCAGGGTGAAAATCACTTCCAAAGAGGTGGAAGCACAAGAAGGCACTGTGCTCCTCATCTATGCATCCACACCATCCCTCTAGGGGAAATGTCTACAGACACCTCCCCTTGGATGGCTAGAGACAGTCCCTGCCAGGGCATATTTTAGGAATCTTGCAGGACGGTACCTGTTCTAATGAAGAGCAACCAGACTTTTTTACTTCCTTGGAAGATGCACCATTTTAAACAGTTTCAACACATTGGGTCTTCTCTGTGCAGACACTCACAGTCCTGGCAAACCTGGCCAAGAAACATTCTTGGTTCCAAGAAATGGGGGTTTACAGCTATCAGCACAGAACCATGCAAGAAAAAAGAAAAAAAAAAAACAAAAAACAAAAACAACAACACTGAAGACAAACCCAAAAAGCAACAAGAGCACAGCTCCTCAGTGCCCTGCTATTTTCAGGGTCCAACAATTCTATTAAAAAGCAAAGGGACAGTGCAAACATAGCCGTATCAAGTCTCTCAACTTTAAACCTGGCCAGAATTACACATTGCCAGTACCCAAAGGTGCAGACCTTGCTGCTCTAAACCTCCTAGAGGTGTATGGCTCTGGGAAAGGACAGGAACCATAAAAAGCCTTAGCTGGGAGGCAGCTTTAATGCTCATGTTCAGGCCTCTAGTAAGTTGTCCCACAAAATGTAATGAGACCTCCTGCTTAGCCAGGGCTCTGATTTCCACAGTCTGTGCCTGCAGCACTCTTACATTTTATAAGCCATATTAACTCACCTCTTGCACTGGGAGGTTGAGGCAGTGGCACACTGTCTAATAATGGAACATATTTGTTAATACTAATAGACATTTGTAAAACTACCACATGCCCCCAGCCTTCAAGTCAAAGCACAGGATGCTTGCTAGGCTTGTGAAATGTATGATGTAAAACTTGGGATGTTTTGGTTACAACATATCTCATTTATTTTTACTGTCATCACCCTCCCTGGTATATAATACCTGCTGCATGCAGAGTGAAATATTGCAGATGTTTTCAAAATAATTCTGGGCTGGTGGAGAAACCAAAAGGTCTCTTGTGCTCAAGGTCTGGTTATTTTCAATTCCAAACAAGTAGGTAACAAAGTTTCTGTGTGCTGGTATTTTAAAAGGCCTGGATTCCTCTGTGCTGACTCACACTTGCACTGCCCACCCAAAAGCTCACCTCTGAGAACTTTGAGAGAGACTTCAGCCATTTTGATACCCTCAGGATTCAGGAATGAAGAGTAAAAAGATAAAACTAGTTTTAACTATTCATTAGTTTTTGGTACTTCAGATAATTTGTGCAATGGCTTCAGGGGATTAATTGAATCACTTTTCCCACCTTGTCTTAATTTTAATTACGCAGCAATCATTTTTACCAACCTGTGCAAAGGAGCCATATGAAAATGTGACATATGACAATACACATTTACCTAAGCTCTAGGACTACTCTGACCTACAGGCAATTAGCTAGTGCCTCCAGCACTCAAACGACCAATTAAAGAGTTAACAAAATGCCCTCCAAATCACCTACATGTTCAGGTTTTTGGACTGCCATGAACATTACACTTCAACTGATATAATTTTTGACTGACTGATTTACTAAGTCTGCAATGGGTAAAATTCTTACAGCCATGCCTGTAAAACCGAAGAATCGGGTTTTATGAGGTGCTTTCATTGTCATTAAAGACGTTCCCACCTTAGCCCTTTCCCTAACAAGACAATCTTGCAGCAGTCATTACAAAATGTGATCCCAGCTTGTCACCAGGGAAAAAATGGCTTGCTAGGTCAATGAGGACTGCACTAAGTTCATCTCAAGGATGTAAGACATCCATCTGCATGGCTAGCAGCCAAGAACAAAAAAAATTAAAGACCCACAAAGGACTGTTCTTTTTTCGAGACTTGGCTTCCAAAGTTTTACAGGTAGCCCATTCCAGAAATCCACAGAGATTGAATCAGTAGTAACAAATGGATGTCTTTGCATCTCTTCATGATTTACAGTGTACCAGTGAGCATTTCACCGCAGACAACAGATCATCAACAGCCTGAGGTGCACAACACAAATGACCCCAAGACAGACAGTTTCAAAGAAAAATGCATTCAGATGTGTGCTTGCATGGGAATAAGAGAGATCCAGCACACTGCTCATTATACCAGCTGAGGGAGAAGCAAAGGGTGGTAATCTGCCCAGGGAATGCCAAGTTCCAGTCCTGTCTCCAACAATAACTCAAGCTGTGGTTTTGTATCTCCTTTCCTCCCTCCCTCAGCCAGCAGTGGGGTTTAACAACAGCCCCTGACATGTATTACACATGGTGCCACAAGGACTGACATTCTGAGAGTGCTCCGAAAACAAATGGACTGGGTGACCACCAGAATCTCATACGTTGGGCAGCCTGTCATAACAGAAAGGTTCTGCCCTCTATGAGCAATGTGGTTTCATGATGGTATCTCACAGGCAGAGGTCGAGTTGCAAATCATGATCCCATGAAGGAAAAAGTGACTCTACAGAGAAAAATGCTGATCTGAGAGATTGGTACAGACCTGAGACTTGCTTGCAGATCTTCAGCTCAGCTGGTGCTGTTTCTCCAAAGCTGACATCAGATTTCACACCTGGAGGAAACTTTTCTGGACTGGAACAGAGTGTTACTGATTTTCCCTCTCTGACCTCAAAGACCCCAATTCTGCCCAGATTTACAGGCGAGGCCCCACTGGCTTTGCAGCGCCCAGCAGGTGCTGCTCTCCTGAACCTCAGGGCATGCTAAAAAGCCAGCCCAAAACCCACCTCAATCTTTGGGATGCCACCAGAAACTGAAGGTAGAGCTAAACGATCCAGAATGGAATTTCTTTTCCACCCCCTGCACTTTGATTACTAAGACAAGGCACATGGGGCATGTTGGGCACACAGCTTCACTACACAGACATGCAGGGAGGGGAAGGGAAGGGAAGGGCTCCATGGAGAGAGATGAATCAGCCCAGTGACTTGGGGCTACTTATCTCCTTTCCACCACGTGGGAAACCAGTGTCTGGCAACAGCAACCTGAGTGTTCCTGTTTTCCAAGCCAGTGACTCCAGGGAGTGTCATGGAGGTGACATTCTGGGCCTTCCAGGGGTTGGGGAAATCAATATTGGCAATGCGAAGGACATTTGATGACAGAGTCATAAAAATGGTGTTTTTAATCAGTGGAGGAGACAAGAGGGAAAAGAGGCAGTTATAAATGGCCAGGTATAAAAACCAAAATAAATATATAAAAAACATACCAAAAAATCCAACCAACTACCACCAAAATCAAAAATAAAGACAAAACCACCAAAAAACTCCCAATAACGGCAAAACAAACAAACAAAAAAAGAAAACAAACCAAAAAACCCAGCCAACCCTCAAAACTCCCAATGCATTATTTGTTTGGCTGCATTTTCCACAAAGCCCAGTGAACAAGAGTGAAAAAAGCAACTGTTTGACACCCAGAGCTGCTTTGCTTTGAAAAATACGGAGACAAACTTAACAATGAAGAGTCGGGATTCCACAAGGTTGTTTATGTATGGAATACAGGCAAATGCATATGATTATGTAGAAGTGTGTCTGTGTGTAATGCGGCATTAACACCAATTCTTACAGCCTTATGAAATGATATATTAAAAAGAAAGAGAGGAAGAAAGAAAAAGCAAGCTAGATTTTTTTTTCCCCCCCTCTTTTAACAAATATGATGCAGTTTACAGAAGCATGGTCCTTTTTTAGGAAGAATTCTAAATGCATCATTCAAATATTGTTTGAGCTGAATACATGATATACATATCATGAATACATATAATCACAGCACGGTCTTTTGTGGAAGTTCTGAAAATAGCAGTGGAAAAAGCTGACCATGAATTTCCATCTAAGGATTTGCATTTGGTTAACATGTGTGAACCGACTCCATTCATCTCATCCTCAATGGGAACTCTCCTGCTGCTCCAAAAGGCCAAGCTGAAAAGTTTGGCCGGGATGGCAGGAATCATTTTGTGGGGTTGATGTCAAGGACAGCACCTACCAGGTGAAATTATGGGAAGGAATTCGGGAACTCCACTCTGCTGAAAAATGCTTGTGGGTTATGTACCATAGCAGCTACTGCACTGCAAACTGCTGGCAAAATATGTGGCAAGTTAAGTTGTAAGTTATCTGCTGATTTTCCTAACCCTTTTCCACCAGTTCCCCTTTGGCAGGAAAGCTTAAGCTCACTGAGAAGGCTCGAAGTTCCTCCTCTCCATCTCCAGTCTTGCAGGATGTAGCTTAGCTCCTCTCACTTCTCCCACTTCAGAGTGCTGGGGAGAAACAAAAAAAAAAAAGAGATAAATCAGAGAAAAAAAGGGCAATTAGGTGGGTGAGATTCAGAAACTCCGCAGCCCCTCTCTGCTCAGCTGGGAAGAGGGGAGGTCTGTGCCGAGGGTGTCCAGAGGTCAGAGGGGACATCCCTGCCCCCTGCAAAACCTGTGGGAGCGAGGGAAGCTGGAGGATGCGGGAAGGGTGGCAGGGAGGGCTGAGTGCTCTAAGTAGCATGTTTCCTAGGAAACCTTCGACAGCAAATATCACATTAGTCCTGCCTTGTGGCCCAGCTCATGTGATGTCAAGAACAATTTCTCACAACTCAGCTCAGAAGGTTAGCAAGACTTGGTGAAATGTTCAGTGACTCTGGCCTGGCTTCCCAGCTGGGAACAAAACAAGAGACTGAGGGTGTTTGCATTGTTTTGGAGCTTTGTGACAAATTCTCAACCAAACATTTTACTATTTTTATTCAAACCTTATGGTGCATTTCCCTCACAGCCTCACAGGTTTGCAGTCTCACCCAGTTGCTGTGTTTGTTCTCAAGGAACTTTATTTGACAAAAGAAAGAAAAGTGGAAAATCCACCAATCTCATGGAAAGCCTTGGAACACTTAGATCACCGTTCAGCTTGTGCACTGATTATAAAAGCTCTGTCATAGACTTCTGGCATTACAAAACTTCGTTTACAACTATCCTTTCTAATTTCTGTCAGCTGCAGCCCGAAAATATCCATAGTCTAGCAGATTTAACAAAAAAAGATGCAAGATCTGGCAGCTAAACTCAGATATGAGATGCATTCCAGCCTCTGAGGGGGCTCCCAGCAGCGCCTTGGGCTGGGACCCAACACCTTGGGATGGGTCCGAGGGCAGAGACACAGAGTTTTGGCTCTCGAGGCTGCACAGCACTCTGAGGTTGAGTGTCTGGGGGGCTGTGTGGTACCACAGACCTCCCCACAACACACCTGGTATGCACAGTCTACATCTCTCTTCTCTGGTTTCCTGCAAACCAGCCCAACGGGAAGGTGACTCTGGTGTACTGTAGAGGAAAAGTCCCACATTGCTGCCATTCCTGCCATCTCTGCATTTGTGACTTCAGTGGCATCGGACTTCTAATTTTTGAAGAGAAAAGATACTAGAACTGAAAAAAAAAATCTTCCTCTGGTGACACACTTCATCTCATACTTAGTGAAATATAAAGACCTCTTTAATAGAAAGTAATATATTTAAACAAATTAAAAATAGCCCCACTAATTTCTTTTTAATCATAAGCTAACTTAGGTGTTTGACCTCTTTATTTCTTTTTGCTGCTTCTCATCTGCAGTGATTTGAGCCCTCACATCTAGAGGGTTTTTTCCTTTTTTTTTTTTTTTTTCCTTTCCAGGGAAATAAGAGACGAATACAAAAAGAACAAGGCTGCTTGAGGTACCTGAGAAACACCAGCATTGAAATAGGCCCATCACTCCCTTTCATCCCATTTTAGGTGCAGGAGGCCTGATGGATCAACTTTTCCTCCAGGAAAGCCAGGATTAAGGGGGTCAAGTCAGCAGTGTGAGAATGCCTTTAAGAACAGTGTGGGAACACATGGCTCCTTTATTAACACGTTAATACACTGAACCTGAAGCTCGTTTTAATGAGATGGAGACAGTAGAGTCCTCCCGTCAGCCCAAACCTGTGCCCTCAGAGCTGCCTGATCCACCAAGTGACAAATCTCCTGGAAATCTCATAAACCAGGGCAAGCGTAACATTAAGATTTACTGACCACTGCAAAGGTTTCTCTGAAGATCCAAAAGCATAGGTTTAAGCAAGACAGCAAAGGCTGAGGTCACACCAGGTGAAAACACACGGCAGACCCCTCGTCCCGCTAGCTGTTCTAGGCACAAACAGAAGGGACGCTTCTGGGACAGAAGCCCTGGGACACGGCACCTGCCCGTCCCTAAACCCCGCATCCCACAGCCCCGAGCCCTATCCGGCCGCAGTTTATTTGTGCTTTCCTCTTGTTTCCTCTGCTCTCCCCTTCCCCCAGGGCTTCCACCCTCTCCTCAAGATGGCGGCACCTCCGTGAGGGCCGGGCGCGCGCCGCCCCCGCACGGCTCCCGGCCAGCGCCCCGGGGAAAGGGGGCCGGGAGACAGACGTGTACTAAGCTTTACAGAATATCTACTCAGTAATAACACTATCAACAAAATAATGACAATTTTAAAAGCCGTTTCCCCTCAGTATCAGACCCTCTGCTCTGATCTTTCCCAGCTGACAAAACCACGCTGCGTTTTTCTCCCCACACGGTTCTCCTGCCCTTGCACACACCTGTCATATCACCCGAAAGTGTAAATGTTTGCGCTTTTTTAAAAGTTAATTCTATCCCAGAGCAGCAACAGATCTTACAACACTCTCAGCAATGCTTCTTGTACATTAAGGACCTGAACAAAGCAAGATTTAAACCCTGGTCGTGCATAAATAGCCATATCACCATCACCTGAGACACCTGGATAAACATTCGCTCTTTCTTTCCCAGCTCCCAATGATGAAAAGCAACACCTGACCCATGGGAGGTGCAGACAAAACCTTTGGGGTCCCTGCTTATGTTGTCACCTGCCGAAGACTGGGGTGGGAATGCAAAGAGCCCGATTAATGCACTAATGCAGACCAAAATAATATCTCAGTATCTTATAGATAAATGATTTGGAAAGAAATATCTGTTCTTATCGCGAGGAAAGATCTATAACTCACTCTTAGCCTTTCATCACCAGGAGGAAATATACTGTGGCTTGCACCAATCCATTATCTGTTCTTATTTTCCTCGGTACAGGTATTTATCTCTCTGGCTCACTCTTTATCAACCCAGCCACCCGTGATCACCCAAGCGCGAGGTTCGTGCGGGGCCCAAGCCGCCCTCCCACCCGGCTGGGAGTCTCTGCTCTTCTCTGACCAGCAAGAATGAGGGGACACCTTGTTCTCACATTCTCCACGACAATTTTCCCTGTCCGCAGCTGAACCCCCGTCCTCACACGGTGTCGTTCTGGTGCGATGGGACGCTGGGTGGTTAAAATCCGCATGGCATCGGTCTCGGCACTGTAAATCTCAACACGAGGGGCTGGAGCTGAGCTTTCCCCCAAGCCTGTACATGTCCCAGCCCAAGGTTTTAGGTCAGGCATATTTTGAATTCCAGCTTGTTAGAGTTACTGGCTCATACACCCGTCTCCCCATCAGCTCCCGGAGAGGATCTAGCGCTGCTTCCAGTCCTTGCTTGAATGGTTTCCAATCTAATATTTGGATCAAGATTTGCAGTTACATTTCTCCACGAGGGCAGTAACCCATTCACTCAGCACTTATTTCCCAGAAGTGCTGAGATCCCTCCATGTATACATACATGTGCCTGGTGAAACGCAATTGTAGGATGGAATTCTAGGAATCCTAGGTGAAATTCTAGGATTTTAAGGTAAGATCGAATGTCAGCATTGACGGTCACTCATTCATTCATGGAAAATGATACATAGACTTTATCCTGCACAAGTGTGAAAGCTAATTTTTTTCCAAGGCATATTACGTGCTGCAGCCAGAAACTGGCTGCCCAGCTTGGGACATGTTCCTTTGCAGAAGGTTCCCCTATTACAGCAGCTTGTGAGAAAGCTTCCAAGTGGGAAGGTGTCTGATTTTTAGTTTGGCACTAGGATACTACTACTACTAATAAAAAGAGTAAGCCTTTTCTGGTATAGCCTGGAAAGAGTTTGCCAAAATTCGGAGGTTTGAATAAAAATAGCTGCATGTCCACATTGGTTAATTTCTCTTGGAAACTTAAAAACAAAATAAAATATTTTTTGATAGCTTTACCCTGCACTGCCCAGCCACATTAAGCCACAGTAAACTACATTCTTATGGTTGTCATAACATTTTGCCCTGCGTCGCTTGTGACACAAATAATCTATTAAGATACATAAGGTGCAAAGTGCTGCCTTCCTGTCTCCGAGTTCCTGCAATCTCCTGTAACAACCCCTTGCAATTCCTGCTGGAGTGGTGGTGCAGGAACAACTCACTGCCATTGCCAGAGCTGACCAGAGAGTCCAGGATAGCAACCCTGGATGGGCTTGGCCCCAGCTATCGGGGCTGTGGGGATCAGCCTTCCTCCCGCTGCGCTCCCCCTCCCCCTCCCCATCCCAGCCTGTCATCAATCTCACTAAAATGACAGCAGACAAATGTTAGCCTTTGCAAAGATCAGATGAAATCTATGGCTTTAGGGCTGCTCACCAAGGAGCGGGGCAGGCTGCACCAGACACGGGCACCAGCAGTCACCTCCTCTGCATCAACCCGCTCAAATCACTTTGGCAGCCATCACAGTCGTCTTCCACTGGCAATCCTAGAGTGCTCAGATAGATTTTGACAAACTTTAATGCTTCAGCCTCTCCGTAGAGTTGGGGTTTTTGTATTTTTTTATAGCAAGATTGCTCACTCAACTTTTGTGGAGAAGAGGCTTTTGAGGTGTGTTTGGAGCAATGCTGGAAGCCACCCCACCAGCAGCTCAGAAAAGCACAGAATTGGGGTTTATTTGGGGTTAGTACACTTGTCCCTTACATGGCTCTGTAACCTGAATTCTGCTAGCCAAGGGGAAGGGAGGGAAAAAAAAAAAAAAAAAGAAAAAAAAAAAGATTACTCCATGGCATAAATATGCTGTATGTGCCCTTGTCTCATGCAATTTCTTTACATCGATGTGCAGGAATATTTATCCCCAGTAGAAATGTTTAACTAATCTGGTAAATGTCAAGCCATATGGTGTACATTGTAAGGATTTCATCAGGCCTTTTTAACTCTTTGTGAAAGTCTCTCCCTCTCTTTCCCTCTGCTTACTTCCTCCCTCCTTTTTTTTCCTTTCTTTTTTCCCCTCCTATTTTTTTTTTTTTTTTCTTTGTTGCTGCCCTGCCAGAGCCTAGGAAGAAGGAGATAGAGCAGGGAGTGTTACTACCCACAGTTAGATCAGGGATGTGATGTTCATGGTGTACAACAACAAGCAGTATTAACCAGAAGTGCAACTCATGAGGTGCCTTTTCACTGGGCGAAGAATGTAATTTTATCAGCAGTGACCTGCAGAAAAAGACCACTAATACTGTTTTTAAAACAAACTGTCCACCCCAAAAATGCACAAAATTCCCACAGGCTACCTCATCTCTTATCGCTTCCTTTGAATAATCAAGTCTTTACAACAAATAAACTGCAGTATTGCAGCGCTTTCAAGTAAAGGAAGCGTTCCTGCACTGTAAATATCTGGTGTATCTCCCACAAAGATAGAGTGCAATTTACAATAAGCAATATCAGAAAAGAATAAACCGTTATGTTCGTGCCAATCCTTATTCATGGTTTTATAACAAGACATATCTGTTTTCTTCCTATAAATCTTGACTCTATTTTTAGAGTTTGCAAATAATGACTCCAGTCTTTGGCTGCCTGCCACTTCTGTGAAAAAACTAGAATAGCCACAGTGCAAGACTATAATATTAAAAAAAAAAAAAAAAAAAAANNGGTGAAAAATAAAAAAATAAAAAAAAAAAAAAAAAAAAAAAAAAAGGGAAAGGGAAAAACAAAAAGAGAGAGATTCTTGCTGAGCTCTGTGTATTTCCTACCAGGACAGACCTGCTCAAGATCGTGATAAGTGATGCAAATGTGCAGAATGTGTCAGGGAAAAGCAGGAGCAGCATGGAAATTTGGCTGAACTTCAACACCTATTTCTGAATTCTCTTGCCTAAATCAAATTGCTTGTACCTGCAGGGACCCTTTGCTGCATCACAGGCAGATGCTCACACCCAGCAAGGCACGAGCCAGACCAGGCTGCTCTGCTGGGCACCACTGCTGCCTTCCCCTCTTAGCGGCCACCAAACCTGCTTTAGCATCTCTGGTGGACACAGCCTCTGAGGGCAGGGGATTACAGAGCTCTCCTCGCTATGGTTCAGCTCAGGAATGGAAAAATCCCCACCGGGAGTAGCTGCCACCTTCAGCCGAGGCCTCCGGACATTTTAAAGCCGTGGCAGGCTAGGGAGGGGGAGCTGCAGGTCAAGGAAAGGATAAGATCTGGGTGGCTGGGAATGGGGAGGGAGAAAGAGGAATGTAATGAAGGAGGTAGAGAGGGAAAAGCAGGGAAATGACAGCATTCAGATAAATTTAGCTCTGAATCCAAACTTCAGGGGGAGGGGAGGCGTTTCCTGCCCCAAACCTCTGAACTTTCTGAGATTCTACCATATTGCAAGTGATTTACCTGTAAAAAGAACTGCAAAGGGGAGAAAAAAGAGGAGAAAATTGAAATAAACAGTTGTCTGCTCTTTAAACAATCTTTCCATCCTACTCCTCCGGGGTCAAATGTTCAGGCACAAGGACACAAACAAATAAAAAAAAAAAAAAAAAAAAAAAAAAAAAAAAAAAAAAAAAAAAAAAAAGAAACGAAAGAAAATCACTTTTATAAAGAGAATCTTTACACAAGTGTATTAGCCCCAGTTTTCATCAGTGTAGCAACAGTATATCAGCTGTTAACACAAAGTGCCCTCCCCACATACCTGCCAGTTCCCTAACTCCAAAATATTTATTGGTACATTATTGGAAACATAACATTTCATCATTATTAAGGACATTATTAAGGCAAGTAATAGTACAACAGGTACCAGCATAGTTATCTGAGCTTTGTTATGTGTCTTTTGGAAAAAAAAAAAAAAAAAANCTCTTCAGTTTTTACGTTCTTCACTTTGCAAAAATAAGGATGTGGCATGTGTGGTTTTTTAAAAAAAAAAAAAAAAAAAAAAAAAAAAAGGAGAGACAAAGTTAAGTTGTAAACACACCAAAAAAAGAGAGAAAAACAATACATTATTAATTAATAATTAATCAGAAGCACCAGCCCAAGACTTCTGCTGTGAAAGCCATCAGATGAATATATCTATTAGCCATATATATATATATATATTTTAAATTTCTCACACTAACGTGTTTCTAATAACAGCGCTATCTGGCTGTATACACAGCTTATGCCTAAGCAGCCTCTCAGCATTCAGGAAGTTGTTGACAAAGACTCCTGCAATAGCCTGTCTGATTTTGTGTTATTTCCTTTAATTGAGCCAATAGGACCTGCACTCCTGTGCTCCTGACCTTTGCTCAGAAGGCTAATTTGAGATTAGGGTAGTCTGCAAGTAAGAAATGGGGACTGAATTTTTAAAGCACGGAAACATTCCTATAAGTAATAGAAGATAAGGATCAATTTTAGCCCCAAACCACTCTGCTCTTAAAGAGAACTGTGGAAGGACTTTGGTGAGACAATACAGTCTCTTAATTTCAGGAAAGTTAAAATCACTCAGCTTTGTCTTTGTACTGAGTGTTTTAGGGCTTGTAATAAAGATGATGTCCATGACTTTGAGTCCTTGGTGTCTTTACAGTCACCCAGTAGGACATTCAGAAGTCCCTTAGGAAAACTTACACAAGAGCATAAAATATGTCAGGCCAGATAAATGTTACTTTGTGGTTCTTATATTATTCTGGTCTGGTACTGAAGGCTGCGATACTTAAGCCCTGTGCAGTGCCAGGGAATGAATGGAACAGGCTCCTCAGCTCTAAACTCACCAAA
>WAAG01002765.1:115001-175469 GCA_013390105.1 Tichodroma muraria | reverse complement strand
AAAAAAAAAAAAAAGGAACAAGATGCCAAACATTAATTATTAATCAGAAGCACTAGCCCAAAACTTTCACTGTGAAAGCCATCAGCTGTCCTGAATCCATACAGTTAAGCTAACTGCACTGGCCTTCTGCAGTGTTGTATGCGGAAAATTCCTGTTCAGAGCCACAATAACGTATTTCCCTCAGCTGCAATATTGGAATGGGTCATGCTGTCCTATACAAGGACACCCACCAAGTCGAGGGAAACACTTCAAGCAGCAGGTAAAAGACCCAACAGTTGCTGCTGCAACGTAGATTTAAAGGTTGTTCCCTCTGTTTACACTTGTAGATATTGTGGTGCTGCTATGCAAACAGTCCTCTGTGGACTTTTGCTTGTGGATTTTATTATAACACATTCCTGACTATGAATGACACCTTTCCTCTGCAATATCTGCTGCCGTGCCCTTTGTGTTTTACCTTCTGACTTCTCTTTTGGTTTTGTTACATTTCTTGCTGGCAGTGTTTAAAAAGTAGGAAATGAACTTTCCCTTCCCTTCTCGAAGTGATGCTCGTGGCATGAGAGCTGCAGTTGCATTGTACTCCCTGAACTTTGCAGCCACTGGAAACACTGGAAACACGAGCAGCATGTCAGCTTGTTCCTGTCTTTGGGAGAGAATTCAAGGTCAAGCTGACCAGTGAACTCTCGTATTTGAGCAGAGCAAGCCAGGGCTGGAGTGCAGCACCGCCAGTGCCTCTAGGAGAGATGCTAACCCTGTGCTGGGCCTCCAGACGGCAGCGCCCGTGCCGGGCTCTCGGAGCAGCTCGCTGCTGCTGTCAACAGGAGCTGGACGCGCCGCACATGGCTCGGGGCCCGAACAAGTGTCCCCTTCCCGGGATGTGCGCCGCGCACGGGAGGCCCTCAAGGGGTTAATACATGCCATTCCCGAGTTCAGTGAAGGGACAGGCAGAGCCGAACAGCGGGAATTTCAGGATGTTAATAGCCTCTTCTCTTCCGATTGGCCCAGAACGAATGCAGGGTACAGTAAATTGTCCTTGTCAGCTTAGCTCACATGATGATATGCTTTATTTCTAGACATGCCTTGAATCTGTCCCTTGAATTTATGTTCAGAAAATAAACACTTCCAGACGGCAATAAAGCATTCAGTTGTAGCTGGCTGTTGCTCAGTCTTGGGCCAGCCGAAGCCTTTTACTTCGGGGTTTCTAGAGCTTGCAAAGCTTTGGGTCCCTCAGCTCCTGCTCACGTTAGCAAGCGTCCCCCGTTCTCCCCCTCAACCCCTGGATTTGAGAGGATGTCCAAGTGAAGCTCCAGAGAGTTTCACTTGGTTTCCATGTGCCATCCTGAAAGATGACATCAGGTCACCTCATTCACACACAGAGACCATCCTATCTTTTATGGCAGGCAACACTGAGAGGAAAGAAAATAAAAGAATTAATGGCAGCAAGTTGCAAAATAAAGATATCAATGATTCAGGATATGAATTCCCTACCATAAAAAAAAAAAAAAGTAAATTAAACAGCTGTTTCATTTGTGCCTGATGTGGCTAAGGAAACAATTGGTGGCTGGCTGATTTACTGATTAGGAAGGTTGCATGCAGTAATCTCCAGGTGTTTCTGAGAAATGCCCAAATAGAGCTTCAGTGTTTGTTTGCAACCACAAATTTCATGGCCTACCTTCCCTCCTCAGTTCCCCTCAGTAACACCAGTTTATAACTGCATAGTTAGAGTATAGGGGAGTTTGGCAAAAATCAATGGTAAATACACATAGGAGACAACAAAAGAGCAATACAAATAGAGAAAGCCTCGTTACAGCTTTATTTTATTATAGGTGTGTGGATATTAAAATGCTTTCTTCAACCCGAAGGCAATAGAAGAAAAATACTGGGTTATATCCACCACATTTAGGGTGGCAGCCGGCACTCAAATATTACACCTGGCACAAGCTGGAAGAGCCCCATGCATAGGTGGGTTTTGTTTTTCTCCCGTTTAACATGGAACAGAATTTCTGCTCAAGTCTATTCCTTCTGAAAAAAGCCCCCACAGAGGAGCCCATGTGGGGCCAGAAGCAGCTCGTCAGTCATCTGAATGTGCCTGATAGTAAAATCATTTGATAAGAAGGCTGGAGAACTGCAGGGGCACTGCTCTGTTCTAGATTATAAACTCATTAGGAGATAAGGATGCAAAAATAGGAATACTCCAGGTATCAGGTGGAGCTGGAGTAAATTCCCATGGATGGCAGGTTGGTGGAAACAGCTGCCTGCTACAGAGCCAGGCTGGCCAAGAAAGAGGGTGAGCACAGGGGGTGGCTCTCTCTCCCACGCTAAGTGGGGACCTGGGGCAGGGGAGGATGGCCAAGGGACCTAACATGGAGATCGGCACAGAGCCTGGTGGGGGGACATTCACTGGGCCACTTCCCAGCGAGACACACACTGGAAATTATCCGAGCAGAGGAGGATAATTCCTGCTGCACCATTTCTTCCCTTTTTATCCCCCCAGCACCAGGCCAGATGCCTCCCATGCAGCAGGGGTGCAGAAAACATCCCTGGGGCTGGTTCAAGAAGGGTGTTCAAAAGGCTTTGCAATTTCACAGGAAGCCAAAGGACAATTACACTTAACACCCACCCCCTTTCCTTTTCTCTGGCTATCTTGCTTTCTGCTCCTCATTGGCTCTCATTCCTATCCTTCCTTTCCTCTTCTCTTCCCTTGATCCCATTCAGGGACTCCAAAGGACTAATTCAGCACAGCACAGGCAGAGATAAGTTAAAACAATGAGGAGATTTGCAATTAGGGAGACTTTTAAGGATTGGGAATTGTGCATGTTTTACAGTCATCTCTTGGTGATGGGGACATTATGTTCAGGAGATAGAGCTCCTTCCTTAGCTGCCACAGCCCCACCCTCCTGCACCAAGTGAAATTCCACATTTTAACTAAGGTGCTGCTGTATTTCAAACATATCCCATTGGGAAAAAAAAAAGTTAAAAATGTATGGTGTACTTTGACTGATTATCAATGGCATACATGCCTTTAAAATCCTTTGTTAATGAGGTATCCTTATTACCATAATCAAACAGGCTTACAAACTTGTCACAGATAAGCAAAATTCCTTACATTCTTTGCTCTGCACTTTCCTTTGGCATCTCTTCCCCACCCCCCTCTGAAGCTCCTGAAGGTTAGGGACCAGTAGTGCTGGAAATCGAAGTTCTCTGTTTACCCCCACCAGCAAAGGAACAGCCAAAGCTTCCTTGCTCTGCTGCAGCAATGACCCCGACGGTGACCTGAGGAGACCACCCTCCTGAGAGAGGAGAGGTCACCCAGCCTCACACAGGACCTGCTCGGGGCATCCTCTGCAGAGACAGCCAGGGAGAGATTGCAAATCATCCAAACTGTGCCAAATTATGTGTGAAGGTTTTGTAATGCAGACTACTGTCCACCAGGGATTAAATTAGGAACATCAAACCCAACACAGAAAGAATTTCATTTTATCCTTAAATTCGACTCGCAGTGTTTTATTTAATGCTTCTTATCAGCTCTCACGTCCCAAAACATCTCGCCACCAGAAAATGCTTAAATAAATTGGGCAATTTGTGCAGAGGGCCATACAAATTTAGCATGAAAGACTCCTGCTTTTAATTTGTTCATACAGAACATAGACTCTGACAGCCTCTCAGGCAGCCTTTCCCATTCATTCCAGAAACCATCTCTTCTGCCTGTGTTTACAGAGTACCTGTCTAAATAGCACAAAAACTTGATTTAAATGTGAGTGGTCTGACATGAATCAAGTGATTGATAATTAGAGCAAAGTTAGAAATATACTCAGCTCAGACAGGAGAGTGTGCACATCAGTACGTGTCAACATCCAATGATTCCTATTCCAAGACTGGACCATTTCACGTGGAATTGCAATCCACAGCAGCATTTTTCATAAATCCTACTTCTTGTTACATAAATATACATCTTATTATTTGGGTATGTTGGATTTTTTTTAACCTATGAGAAAAAGTTTCTGTTTTACTGTAGCCTTCAACATACAGATTTACTTATTTTTAGATTTAAGAAAGTTGTTGAGCACTAAAAAACTGAAATAAGTCAAATTATGAGTCCTGAGGACCACTCCAGCTCCTTTACTGCAAAACCACACTGACTTCCCTGCAGTTGCTTCCTCTGAGTTAAAAAACAAGTCTCCAAAAGCACACAAGAAAAGAAAAAAAACAAAGCAAAATTTGGGGCTGGTAGATAGGAAAATTCAAGCTTCTGAATATATGAAAATCTGATTTATAGACTTAACAGAAAATTTGTAATCAGAGCCTACATGTGTCAAGTACGTAGAACAGATTAAGAAAATAGAATATTGACCGTATATACATAAACAAATCTATATATACTTTATATTAAGCAGTAACGTTCCAATTCTCCAACTAGTAGGACTCTGTTGAACTCATTCACTAGATAAGCACTTTCACTCTGGAAGCTGAATATCAGTAAATGTGTGAAGAGAAGCCACTGAAAACACATGCGTTACTTTGGAAAGTGAAACGACTCCTACCACACCCTGTTATGCCATTAAAACTCTTGATACTCACATCATCCTCTGTATTGATCGATTATGGCTGCTCGTGACCTAGTAAGACAGTAAAAATCCTATAATTTCGGATGTCATGGGGGGGCCCAATCCCGTCGTGGAGCTCTCATCCCGAGCGCGGTTTGAGGCAGAGCACTCAAAACGCTCATGAAAGGCTACGTGGATCGGGGCTTATAATCCAGCAAAGTACTTGGCTGCAACACTGCTTATTAAAAAGCCAGCGTTTGCCAAGAGTTACCACACAATTATGGGATGGCTGCAGTATCTCCAGAATTACAGGGATGACTGTAGTATCTCCGACAAGGCAGTGTGGGAACTGCAGGTTAATGGTATCTCTTAATGGCAATGGCTGTAATGTAGGTTAATGGGATCATAATTTCTTTTCCCTGGGAGAATTTGCGAATTCTTCCATTCACTGCCATTATTTTTAGCAGCAAATGAAGGATGTGATTCTGACCTGGAGATGTTTGCACCAGGAGGTTTGTTTTTAGTGAAGAGCCTGTTCAACTAACTGAAACCAAACCCAGGACGATAGTTTCAGGAGTGGTGAGGAAGGCTCAGACTGGAGCTGTTTTGCCCCGGTGTGTTTGGTGCTGCCCACATCTCAGAGAGCCCTTCTTTTGGGCTCATCCCGCAGCATGACCCAACTCTGGTCATGGTGGAACACTCTAACACTGCCCACTGAGCCAAGCCCAAATCCTTCCTGCCCCGAAACCCACCATGTGGGACATCGTGGGGGTTGCAAAACCCTTTTTGGCTTATGGATGAAGTTTATCAGTGATCTGGAGGCAGATCTTCCCAGCCACATCCCTGTCCCTGCTTATCCCCGCACTGCCTGCTCCATCCTGCCCTTCAGGCCTTGCTGCTGAAGATGCTGGGAAGGGCACAGGCTGTTTGTCCATAGGAAAACCAAACTTTACTGGCTTATCAGAACAAGGCATGCCTGGCTGTCAGCTTATCAGTGGAAGGGGGGGAAAGAGAGAAAAAGCCTTTCTTATGCAGCACCAAGGCCCCAGCTGGGCAGCTGGAAAGGGCAGGGGGCTGATGGTTCTGCTGGAGGGAGGCATCGCCTCCTCGCAGTGCAGCTTCCCAGGCGGGTTTGACGGGCCCTGGCGAGCAGGGCAGCACCACAAACACTCCCCAGAGGGAATCCTGCTCACCCTTTCGTCCTTTTCCTTGCTCTTTACTCGTGTCCCCGTGGCCTGTGCCCCTGGCAGGCAGTGGGGCTTTGCTGGGGTGTTGATGTCCCGTCTCTGATGCCGCTGTGACCCCCATGAGCAAGAGAGCGAGCGCTGGGTCGGGGCTCGCCGGGGCCAAGTTCAAGGGCACAGGCTGGTACAGACATATAAACAAGGGAATGGTATGTAAGCAATAAAGACATAAAGGTTAGGATCAGGGCTAGCAGTACAATAAACAGCTGTGATAACCCAGTTTGTTTATAGATAAAGAATTTACTGTAAAACCTGCAACGTGCAGGATACGTTTGTTAACGCTTTAAGGGATGTATGCTTTTAGATCCTCTTTCATTTCTTGTTCTGTGCACTGAGTAAATGTCACCAAACATCCCTTTTTACTTCTGCTTTCTTTTAAATCAAGCCCAGGAAACACACGCGTATCACATTAGCTGGAAATCTTTCCCTTCCAAAATCCCTCCAAAGAAACCAACACGTTCCACAGGAGTTTAAAACTGCTGCTACAAGAAATGCAGATAGCCCAGCCCTTAAGAGTTTCCTAATAAAACACCCATGTTTCAGGCAAGGAATATCCCTTTACACACCATTTTTCCTAATTTACTATTAATACACATAAATACAGTAAGCACAATTTCACCAGGGCTCTTGTCGTTTTGCACAGTGTCTGTTTTGCCAACTTTTACTTTTAAGATATATTTCAGAGTGTAGCCAAGCATTTTCCAAAATTACCACGGTGCTTCTTAGGTGTCCTGTGAGGCTCCCATCAGAAGTACCATATATTGTACTGCAGCTATTGATCCAAATGGCTACATTTCTAAAGCAGAAAATGATTGTGTGGTGAAAGCAGTGCAGAGGTGCAGTAAAATGCCCTCAAGTATATAAAGACATAAAGATTAAAGTCACCCTGCAGGTTCCCTTTAACTCCTGCAAATCCACTGTGTAATGTGTTCTTTTAGGATAAATCAAAAACTTTGTACAAATTAACATGACAGGTGCCAGTGTTCATAAATAAGATGGCTCCTCACCATCAGGAGGCTCCAGGAAAGTTTACTTTGCTTTAAATACATGCAGAAGCTGTTAATTAAATTCCCAGATGTCCAAAGAACATCTGAATAACTAGAAGGCAAAATAACACCCCAAAATTTGTCAGCCAGAACACGTATTCAGGATAAGAAATTGAGTCTTCAGTACACAGGATGCCCTAGAGTGTTAATACCAACAATTTTCAGTTCGGTGGTTAGTCTTCGATGAAGTTTAGATGATCTTAAAAAGAAAACACATAGGTGGAGTCTGTCATGGACACTTTCTCCTCCACAGCACCCGAGTGCCTTTTCTAAACTGTGGAATACACTTTTCACCACCTTTGTAGCAATGCGTTTGTTACGTAGGGCTTGTAAAAGCATTTGGCTGCAGACAAACGTATTTGCCCTTGCATTGCTTTCACATTCATTCTTGGGATACTTTTTGGTACCAGCCAGCTTCAACACCTTTAACCTTCCCCTAGTGACACCTAAAAGTGAGATATGTGTTGCAGGTGTCAGAGAGGGCTCCCAACACCCCTGAACACCACAATCAAGCTCAGACCATGAGTAGGGCTCTTCAGCTCCTCTTTAGCCTAATGAATAAATTAACAGCAGCTAACCAATAAGCTCTATAATTTAATGCCTGCCCTGAGCCAGGTTCTTCTTTGTCCTGTTTCTGCTTCCACAATGCTCAGCGGATAAACAATCAAGGTGAAATATTTCCCCCAGTCAAGCTGATGGTTGAATTCTCCAGGATCATAAGGGAACTGGTAGATCCTAAACAGATTAATCTCTGAAGAAAGAAACCTTTCAGTCCCTGTCTCCTAGCTGCTCCTGTACACAAATAAGGTATTTTCAGGAGCTTGTACTTCAGGAGCTCTGTCACTGAAATAATCAGTTGATCAAAACATCCTTATAAGTAAAATTCTGGCCCTCTCTAGCTCTGGTCAAAAGACAGATGGATGAAAAGGCATTGCTAATGCAAACCCCTATCACGTCTGGGGCCTTTCCCCTGCACAATTATCCCGCCTGGATTATTCCTCCAGGACTGTGACTGATTTACACACTACAGGAGTGTATCTCATCTGGGAAACGAGTGCAGCTTTTTAATTATTCTCTGCACCACAGTATCACCCGCTGGGTTTTGGTCAGGGCTGCTGTGCTTGAGGCTGCACATTGCAGGGGGACAGGATGGGACCCACCCAAATTGCTTCCCCCCACCTTGGAAGGTGGGCAGAGTGGTAACACAAGGCTGCAGTTCAAACAATGAGCAGTTGTAACACCCTACCTTTTCTGCTCTCTTCAAGGGCTCAGAGGAACCCCAAGGGAGTTTGAAGGAGGAAGATTGGTGTGAGCGTTATGCACAGTCAAAGCCCTGATGGTGCTGGCCAAAGTTATTACCTGAAAGCATAAATAAAATGATGGCGTTCCAGGAAAGGCTCTGACAAGGACGGCAAGGGTTTAACGTGGGGTGTGACAGCACAGAGACAGCGGGTGGAGGTGACAGGAGATGGCACAGAGGCTGTGACAGATTCAGCTGCTCTGGATCCAGAGCCAGGCTGGGGAGGGAGGGAGGGAGGGATCCCACTGCCTGCTGGGGTGGAAGGGAACAGGGCAACGTGGAAGCACAGTGTGGGCCATCCACTCCAAACATCCTTCCACAACAAAACCATCCATTACAGGAACAGCAAGCAGTGGTAATGAGGAATTAGCTTGCAACAGGGTTGGTTCCTACAACTGCATAGAATCACAGAATCACAGGATGGTTTGCATTGCAAGGGACCTTAAATCTCATCCAATTCCACCCCCTGCTGTGGGCAGGAACACCTCCCACTAGACCAGGTTGCTCAGAGCCCCAGCCAACCTGACCTTGAACACTTCCAGGGATGGAGCATCCATCCTGGGTTTTCTCTGGGCAACCTGTGCCAGGGCCTCACCAGCCTCACAATAAAGAAGTTTTTCCTAATACCCAATCTAAACCTACTCTCTTCCAGTTTAAAGCCATTCCCCCTTGTCCTGTCACACTACATGCTCTCGGAAAAACTCTTTCTCCTACTCGCTTCCCTTCAGGTACTGGAAAGCTGCAATTAGGTCACCTCTAAGCCTAAGCATCTTCACTAACATCAAGGAAAAAAACAACAAGCAACAAAGCCCTGCAAGGTTAACCCTAATTCATTTCCCAAGGCCCCAGTCACTACTGATACATCTGCCTTGTGGAGGAAGCTGTTTGAAGAGGGGCAGCGTGTCTTGTGTCCTTCCCACCTGGCCACCCACACCCCAGCATCCCTGGACTGTGTGAGAACAAGCACAGAGGACTCAGACAGGCTGGACAAGATGCCTCCAGGTCCGAGCTCTGGCAGCTGCTTTCATCCTGTGCGTGTGTCTGAGAAAGACACTGCTGGAGGGGACCCTCTCTGGCCACAGGAGGCATCATTAGAGCCGTGATCTGGCCTTCAAACCACCGGGTTTGCACTCAGAAGAAATGAAGAAGTGTAAGAAGGAAGAACAAAAAAGGATAAACACCCAGCTCTGCCCTGCTCAGACAGGTAATGTAGGAAGGGGTCACACACGTGTTGGGGGCTGCCCTGTGTTTCTCTTTCGAAACTGGCGGCCCCAGCTCTTACATGACAATTACCCGCGTATTCAGATTTACGAGATTCCTCGCCTGGCCAATAAAACCAGGAGGGAAATATAGAGATGTCCATAAATGACATATTTTCATGCTTTGTGCAACCCGTCCCTGCGAAGCGCTTTTGAGCAGCTAAGCAATTTACATCTAATAGCAAAGTGTTTTTTAATCAGCCAGATCAATTTGTGAAGAATTGGTACATTAGGTATAGCCATATAGCAGAGATCCTTATAGCAAAGGTTTAGAAGTAATTGCTCCCTGACCCACTGAACACTGCATTACTATAGAAGTTTGTATTCTATTAAGAGTTAATAAGTGACCAAAATCTAGACTAATACACTGTCAGGGTTCATTATCATTACAGGTTCTTGCTATTTTTCCAGTGCCTTTTGCTCTGCCGTTCTTGCTACGTATGGAAAACCTATATCAAGATGGTTGTCATGGCAATGGAAAGATTTGCATGTGTCTTATCTATCTATTTAAATACCTTCTTATGGTTTATAACTGCCATAATACATCCCTCCAGCCCTGCTCGTTGCTAATTTAGAGGCAGCCCAGTGTGTCTGAGGTCAGCGATACCATCGGAAGCATGTTGTCTAGACAACTCCAGAGCCACTGTCCATGGGATAATTGTTTTATGCAAATGAAAAGTACAATGGTGACACTCTCATCCATGACTTGCACAATCTGCCTGTGCTGGGGCTGGACCGAGTCCATCATCACCTGCCCAGAAAGGGCATTTTCTGCCCATCATGGCTGGTTTGTTGGTCCTTTTGGATACCAGTTTCCTTTGGTCAGGCCTGGAGCTGCTTGGAGATGAGGCTGGTGCTGTAAGAGGAGGCACCTCAAAAATCTGCCCTGAGTGCATGTGTGCCATTTAATGAGAATTGAAGAAAACCTGCCAAATCCAACCCCCCTCATCAAAATTACTCATTTGTAGAAGGGTGGATAAAAGCTCCCAGGGCATGAGCCAATAAGCACTTTGAGTTGGTACCAAGGGTCTTTTGGAAGGGTATGACATTTTAAAAACAACTTGACAAAGATTCCAACAGGTTGGACTGAAATGATCTAAACTTTCTACCTACCACAAATCTAAGTTCTTCCTTTCTCCATTTCTTTGTACCTCAGATATTTCCATCAAAATGCACTGAGCTGAGAGTGCTCATTAGGAAGATCATGTGGAAGACATGGAAATATTTTGCAGACAGAGCAGAAACCACTGGCCATCGACAGAGAGGCAATACCTGCATCACTCTGCTCCCCTCTTTTATCTTCTTCTCCTTCAGGAGTTCATACTTTGCTGCTACATCCAAATGGCTGCAAAGGTAAGCGTGGCTATTACTGCATAAATCTGTAATGCACACAAGCAGTGTGAAAACACAGAGTGGCAACAACCACCCCCATGAAAGGCCATCTCTGAAATCCAAACCCCCAAACTCTTCATTCCTCTTTGATCTCCCTGACTCAGAGTTGTGGTTTTTCAGGATGTCCACAGATTAAAAACACTTTTTCAAGTACTCCAAGATCTACGAACGATTTATTGTCTGGCAAACTGTACAGTGCTGCTACCAGAGATTAATAATAATAATATTGGAAATGTTTAATAATTTGATAATTGACTGATTTGTTGCCACTATTTGCATCGCTTGACCACGCTTACAGATTAGAAATGCATTTCTCCTCGAGATAATTGATATTTGTATTCACAGTGTGAGGAAACGCCACCTATTCCTTCAGCAGTAAATCAGGAACCATTTACCCTGCCAATACAGTTAGGCAATGTTTATGTGCAGGGCTACATTCATTGTTTGACTAATCCGTGAGGGGTAGATTTTCTATTGCATTTCAATAGCTCATCTACTTCAGACTTTTGTGAACTTTCTACAGATGTTTTCACTGATAATAGCAGATCTTGGAGTGCAGTAATCTGGAATTGAAGTTGCAGTGACAGATTTACTCAACAAGCGTTTTGCATGAGGCACTGCTGCAAGCATTATTTTATATCTGCGCGTGTATAAATATATTACATGTACATACAGAGCTGACAAAAGCTTCAGAAGACAATTTCTGCAATTTAGCCGAGTAAGGATTTCAAGTCAAGCATCGGTTTCCGGGTGTTTTTCATAATGGATTTCACAGCAGATGACCTGACAGCTAATCTCATGATCTGAGCTGCACATATCCAAACAAGCGGCTGCCAGGCCCTCAAAGGCTCCCCTGCTTTCACATGCCACGGCTGCGAGCCCACGCCGCAAATGTCCAGAGGTCCAGACTGACCTCCTCACCCCCTGTCTGGGAAACATTCCTCCTCCCAGCGGCTCATTCTTGCCGACAAACAGAGCAGGACCAGTGGGCACTTGCTGAAAAGGGACAAGAGAGGGGCCATGAATGGAGCGTGTCTGGTACAACAATGCCAGACAATGTCTGTGAATGGGGTTGCAAACCGTGCTCCTGTTAGAGGGGCTGCCAGCAGCCTCCCTGCCCCCTCTCCTCCTCCTCTGCTCCCCTTTCAGAAACACATCAGACCCAAAGACACACCAAAGGGGTGGACAAAGTCAGTAGGTGCTGCGTTTCAGAAGGGGAGCCCAATGGCTACGTAATTTCTCCATGTGCCGCCTTGCCCCATGTGCCACTAAAACTGGTGGCAAGGACGAAACCAAAAATTTGAGTGCAAGCCCAGCTGCTGCCTCTGGGTGGGTGCAAAAGCACCAGTGTTACACTCTGGGATGGGCCACTGGCCTCCAGTTCAGGCTTTTTTAGGAGCACCACAAGGCACTACTAATGAGGGGTGGGATTCAGACCTGGTTTGATTTTTCTTTAAGTTGTGGGTTTTGAAGAAAAATGAAGCAAAAAAGGAACCATTTACCCCCACTGTGACATTCTTCTCCTGTCTAGTTTATAGCAAAGGCAATGGCTTCACAGAGAACATAAGACAAAAGCAGAACACATTAGAAGTTTTACAGGATACACTTAAACACGTCTCACTTATGCTTAACCAAATCCTGAGTAACTTTTCCAAAACCAGGAGAGTGTTCAGATTTTACTGGTGAAGGCCAGTATCCACCCCAAAGTGCAGAAGGAGTTTGAAAAGTACTTGGGACTAAATATTGTCACTTTTACCCTGAGAACATACAAAGGTTTCATTGGAAATACTTAAAATTACTTCCAATTACACTGGAGAATTGGAATTAAAATTAAATATATTTTCTATTTCTAGTACTTATTACCAGTGCTGATCACAAATGACCATTGTGTCTTTGGTACTGCCATAGCCTCTAGTCCACAGTCTTGCAAAAATGAAATAGAAGGAAATTGTGGAGCCAGTGCCATATGAAAACCTCTTCCCAGGAGGTTCCATAAGCCTCAGAAAAGCGATTCTGGGTATTGAATCAAAAGCTACAGTTGGGGAGCTACAGTTGGGAAACCCACAGTATACTCCTCAGTAATTTGGGATTGCTTCTCTTGGGATCCCACCAGTAACTCTAGCTCTACATCTGCAAATGCCCTTTGGGAAGGGAGCAATTGGGTCAAGGCTGAGACTGGGAATCTTAGTAACACACAAAAAAATACTTCGAAGACCAGGAGCTTTCAGGATCAAAGACGCCCCATCTGACATGATGTGTCCATCTATGTTTCTCTGTCTGCAGAGCTCTGCATGGGTCTATCTGCAAAATAAAACTTCCTGCCCATATTTTAGATCATTTCCCAAAAGCATATTTGAGATTTGAGATGTGAATGTCCAGGCTGACCTGTCCAGACCTCTATCGGCAGCTAATTTAAGCCAGCTAAAAAAAAAAGTGTGTGGTCACAGCAGGGTGAGGGACACCAGCACCATCAGCAAGAGCAGCCTCTAGAGCAAGTTTGTTCCACTTGAGCCACGCTGTAAGAAGGGACCTACTAAATTCTGTCCTGGTGTAAACAGGGTTCCCAGAGCCAACACAAAAGCCCCGGTTTACTGGAAACGCAGCCTGACAGCTCAGGGGGAGAAACAATTCAACAGCAGCCCCAGCTGCTTCACGCAAAGCAAGCAGACAGGAAAACCCCACACAAGTGGCCGTGGGGTGAGATCTGGCCACAGGGTCCCCGTGGGGCTGGTGCCACCGCAGCCCCTCCCTGGCACCGGAGCCGGGGCGCGCGGTCGGAGCGGCCGTGTCCGGCTGAGCCCCTGTGCCGGAGCGTCCCCCGGGAGGGTGGGCAGCTGGGGGTGAGATAAAGCAGACTCCAGGCTGTTCCGTCTCATGCAGGGGCCTGGCCCTGGGAGCAGGAAAGCGTAAAGGTGGTTTAAAAACCACAGCTTTTTTTTTGTTGATGTTGGGTTGTGGAGGTCCCCCCCCCCGTCGTTTCTGAACATCTGGGCCTCTCCTGGAGCGTGTGCTGCGGGCAGAGCAGACCCTCTGGCCCTGAACCTGCAATGCCCAGAGGAGAGCCAGAGCTTATGTGACAGATAAAAGCAACGGAGCGGTGGGAAGCGGGAGGTTAAAACAATAAGGAGAAATTTTTATTTAAAATGTATGCTCCTATCTGTTTAGTACAAATATTTCAGTTGTATGGAGGGATTTCAAACACCCACAGGAGCTTGATTTGCAGTAAATTTCAGTGAGATTTAGGTGCACCAATCTGGGAATGTGCCAGTCTGGGCAGAACTAACGCTCTTCCTATGGTTTGGAGGCAACGGCCACAAAAGCAATGTGACCTCCAAAGCTTAACATGCCAGGGACAAAGTGACCACCCTTCTCCCCGGCAAACTCGGCCCTGGCCGGCTGCTCCCCCCTGCCCTGGAGGCAAGGCAGGGAAGGAGGGAGGGGAAGAGCCTTCTCCTCCTTCCCGGGCTCATAACCAGCTAAGTTTTTGTCTCGTTATGCCTTTTAACACAAGTAAATCCAAATAACTGGGCAGTAATGAATTATAAATGGAACAAAAATGAATATACTATTAATACTACTCCCAGAAGGGGATAAAAGGGATCAGCAGCTTTATCCCATGGTGCAGCTGAGAACTGACAGGCAGGCTGGGCTGACATTCAGAGGCCACTCTCTTTTCATGAGGGAAAATAAAATCCCTGGTGAAGGCGAGGCGATATTTCCCCCACTCCTGCGGCCCCGCGCTCCAGAGCCTCGTCTGCATTCCCGCCCAATCCCGTACGCCGTGGCTCCTTCCCCTAAAGCAGCTGCTCCTGAGAGGCACAACCCTAAAATGGATGCAGAGGGGATGCTCGTGTGGTGACTGACCGAGCCCTGCTTCTTCTCCTCCAGTGAAATACGTCATATAAAAGAGGGAATAAATAAAATTCAGTGCTTAACGATCTCCAGGGCTCTCAGTGTTTGGCAGCTGGACCCTGAGGAAGAGGGAAAGCAAAGGCCTGTCCTGGCACTGACGTGCCCTCAGCCAGGTGCCACGGGGCACCCACACCTCCAGTAATGCCCTGGCATGGCCAGCGCTGCTGCTCCACAGGAGCGACAGGAGATGAGGGCGGTGATTTCTGAATTATTTTCTACAAGCAGGTTTGAGAGAAGGTGAAGGGGTGCAGCTGCATGGCAAGGCCATCCCTGCCTCCTTGCTCTCCCTGGAGTGGTTTGGGGTATTGGTGAGGATCACCCCTGATTTTTATTTTTAACTTCACCCAGATCCAGAAAGTAGCTAAGCACCTCTCTAATCCTCAAGCACTGGGCAAAGCCAGTGGAACACACACTTAAACTCTTTTATACGTTTTAAAGCGTGGATAAACTTCAGCAAGTGCGGAAATCTGGGCAGCTTTGATCCGAGGTACAGTGGGCACTTCCAGAGTTTTTCACATGTTGAGCTCCAGGCCCTCTCTGGCCACGGTGCCCATAAAGGGCTCATTCCTACGCCCTTTGCAGCCCAGAGGTCACAGAGCCTCTGGGACCAGCCCCAGGGTTCATCTCAACTGCAGCAACAGTAAAAAGAAACTTTGGAGATGGCCTACAGTGGAGTTTCTTTGGTCATCAATCTCATCGCTAATTTTGGTAAATTTCCACTTTTTTTTCACAATGCAGTTCTCTCCCTCTTGCTCTGGAAAAAGCTGCAGAAACCGCCAAGTGAAAACTGCACGGAGCAAGGGAGTTGGGCAAACCAGGAGAAATATTTTCCTTTTCTCTCCCCTTCTGCAGTGCCAGTAACACCTAGTGCCACCTACAAGGCAGCAGGTACGTGGGGACTTGGGGAAGTGCTTGTGCCTGGAGGCTGTGGCAGGGCTTAGTCCTGCTGCGTTCAGCCAGGGCAAAGCTCTACCTCGACATGAGTGGTACCAGGACACACCAGCATGCACAGAAAAAGTTTGGAAATCAGGGGGAAAGTTGTTTTCAACAGTGACTTGGCTAATTTGGGCAGAAAAGGAGGTGCTTCGTTTTTGCACATATTTAACTGGAAGTGCTTTAAAGCAGACAGATTTTCTTCCCAATAGGAACGTTTGGGCTGAACTCAGCCCCTCCAATCCACTTCCCCATCTTCTTTTTCTGTCACTTGGCACAATCATTTTTAGCACAAATCCCAGGTTAATCCTCCCCATTGCCTTCCCCCTGCCCCATGGCAGAGCAGGCATGCCCTGCTCTGCGTCTCCCAGGAGACTGAGATAAATAGTTGGATCACTGATAGTGTTTCAAGAAGAGTTAAAAAGAAGAAGCCTTCAGCCACATCACAGGAAGAGGATGCAACACTTCCCAGAGCCCTTGGAGACACTAACTCTGTTTACTATTGTGCTTATATCACTCTGCCCTTACCAGGATTAGATCATTTGAAATAATAAATTGCCATTCCTTCACCAACACTTTGGAAACAACACCAGTCTGTGCCTTTGCTCACAGCCCACGGTCTCTCTGAGAACTGGCAGATTATTTAACAGGTGCCATCAGGTCCGGGGAGCTGGCAGCACTCAACCAAACTAGTGGAGGGATAAAAGCAGCCACATAGCTCCTTTCACTGCCCCGTGATCAAGAAATATAAAGTTCACCTTCAGCATCTAATGGACAAATTTTAAAAAAACCTCTTCAGCAGGTGCACAGATGATTTTCATGTCTGACCTTACCCACTTGAGCCTTCCTTGACACAGAAAGCCATCCCTGACCACCAGGAATTGCTCACTTAAGCATGTTCTGCTCAGCCTTAGAGCGCCTGGGTGGTGGCGAGCAGCCGCTCTTCTCTCGGGGGGTGCAACGGGGCTCGCGGGCCTGGTGCAGGTGCACAGGAGCATCGTGTGAGCCCAACCAAAATAAAGCACCTGTCTGTGACTCCTGGGGGGGGGGCTTGCTCCTGAGCTCCCCTGCCCTCAAATGGGGACAGGGACACCTGCATGAGGTGGGGTGCTGCTCCCTCCACCACACAGGGAGATCTTTGGAGCCAGGTGATTAATGGGGCTGGGGTTTGGTCTCTGCTCCCACAGGGAAAGTGCAGGCCTCAGAGGACGCCAGGGGGAGAGCTCTGTGCCCTGTGCTCTGAGGCTGGCAGCAGTGACAAACTGTCCTCCAGCTGCTGCCTATGACCTGATGTTCCCAACCCGCTGCTGTCCCCAGCCTGCCAGTCCTGCTGCCCCCCAGGCCACTTTGTCCGGGGATGGACAGGTACCCCAGGCACCAGCATCAGCTCCCCATCCCACAGCCAGGGTACCGCTGTATCCATGGAGACTGGCCCTGTTGTGGTCACCATGGAAACGCCCAGCGGTGCTCAGGTGATGCTCAAGCACTGGGGAAGTGGCAAGGGGACTGTCCCATGCTGACCCCACAGAGGTGAGAGCATGACCCTGACCCTGGGAAAACCAACAGAACCCAAGAAAGCATTGCAGCAGAGATGCAGAAACACCCCAAATCTCTTCATCCTTCCTCCTGGGCAACGTGGCCTTCCAGCAAGACTGGTAACATTTCCCAAAGAGACCCCAAGAAGAGAAAAGAAAAAGAATATGGCTTTTCATGACACATGGAGTGATGCCATGAAACTCTGTCCCAGCTGCACTGGCTGGCTCCAGCTCATAACTAGCACAGGCCTTGCAAAATGAACACAGCCCTCAGGTCTGAGTAAGTAAAAAGCTTAAAAACTGACTTCTAGCAAAGGAGATGAAATTTTAATTGTTGTCACTGCTGCTCTCACCCACAATGTTTTGCACAGAAGAAGTGCTGGTTTCTACCACGCCAGAGTGACCCAGAATTCATGTTAGGATATGGACATGCCTATGCACTGATGGATTTATTTACTATTTTATGGAATGTGCACCCAGCCTCAGTTATCAGCCTGTGTCCTCTTGGGTCATGGGAGAGCGAGTAGAAAATCAACAGAAAGAAAACAATTTCTGAATGCTACTTCTGTTGCAGCCCCAAGAAGGCATCTGTACACCAGGCTGTGTCAGCAGCACGATATGGCATTGCATCTCCACTGCCCTGACCACGGGGAGCAGGGGAATATTCCAGCAATTATAGCAAATCCCCAGGTGAACCATCTAGAATAACCAATTTTAATAGCGAGTCACTGTTCTGTCTCATAAAGTAGCAGTGAACGGGCTGGAAGAGGTGCAGTGGGGGCACCTGCTCGTACCAGGGCCTGCCTCGTGAGGGATTTAATCATCAGCATCTACAACACCCACCCCTTTGGTGGCCACCACCACTGCCCCAATCCTTGCCTTGCTGCCTGAGTTTGCTGCTTCAGCTCAGCTGCCTCCTCTTCACTAATCTGCCGTGCTTTCAAGGAAAGCAGTGTTTCTCCATAACAGAGGATAAAATGTTGAATTTGAGGCACTAAAACTTTGCTTTCTATTTTAATGGTTCAAAGGTGGCCTTTGCCTAAAAAATAGAATCTCACACTCCCTGCCTTGAGCCCCCCAAAGCCTACAAAACTTGGAAGAGAGAAGGAAGTTCAGTTTTCTTCCCTTTCTCCACCAAATGTCTTCTACTGACTGTAAAACCTGTGGGGACATCCTTGCGAAATCCAAATTCCTGGAACAAACTTCAAAGCACTGGAAGCTAATATTAGCATTATTCATAACGTTACAATGATTGTATTGCGTTATAAAACCTTAAAAATTATTTAAAAGGGCTTTTCTGGCCTCAATATTACAGACTAGGCAGATAATTTGTGTGATTTCAAGGCTGCAGCTACAAATGCAGAGCTGACCGGCTGAACCATGATGCTGCATTGGTGCCAGTGTTGGGATCATTGCTGTGACAAGCAGTCTACAGCCATGCACATTCCTGAAAAACATTACCTTGCAGGGATCCAGAAGCAGATTAAAGAAAAACAACCCAAAAAAACCCAAACAAAAAACCCAACAAAACACATCAACAAAAAAATCAAACCAAACCAACAAACCAACCAAAACAATTAAGCTACATTGTGTTTACAGTGATGTAAAAAAATCACCTTCCACATATTTTCTACATAACTGCTCTAAAAGTCAGCCTAGAAGCAAATTAGTCCCAAAATCCAGGAACCCATGGTATAGACAACTATGATTCCTAAAATTGGCTGGAGTTCAATCTTGATGAGAACACACAGAGGATTTCTGCAAACAAAAATAATACACCCCCCAAAAACCCCCTAAACACTAAAACCCAACAGAAATATTTTTAAAGAGGAGAAATACTGGGGGGTTTTCATGTTTTTGTGGTGTAGTGTGATATTTCCTCAATTATGTGACTAACAAAAAATGGTTTAGCTTATAAAAGGGATCTGGTACAGCCTCTGCACTCAGAACTTTTACTACCTACAGAGAGGGTTTAATTACAAAGGTCTTGTCCACAAGGTCAGGAAGAAGAAAACTAAAGGGAGTCTGATCCTGATTTACTGTGACTCCCTATCCCCACTCCCATACTGTTAAAGGTGCTTTTCCATTGTAACATAATTTATATTCACTTTGAAGATACTTCACGGGGCCTGGGGAGACGTGGGCTCTGCTGAGGATGACACGAGCAAATTCTAACTGCAAGGATTTAGCCTGGGATAAAGGAGCTGTGTTATCGACTGAAATCAGATCCGGAATGCTGCCCTGTGCCTTGCTGGCCTTTTCCAAAGCACAGCTTTGGTCAAGGGAGAGGGTCCAACACCTCCTGGGTGGCCCTTGGCCAAAGCAATGCTCCTAACAGACACACTTTCACACAGGTCTTGTTTTGGAAAAGCGACTACAAGGCAGGTGTTGCATTCTTCTATGGGATTTGGGAGTCAGGAAGGAGAAATTCTCCGAAGCAATATAGAGAGAAAAAAGAGAGGAAAAAAAAGCCTAAAAGAGGAAGCAGGCTGTGGCTACAGGAAAGCATATTTCTTTAAAAACACCTCAGGAAGTTATGTTACTTTAAATTTTTCAGCTGCCGCCCTCTGAAGAAGCACACGTCCCACTTTATCATGCAAAGGAAAGAGAAAACGGAGCACCATAAATCGGAGTTGTGCTTACAGAGAAGGTGCTGTTTATCTGTCTGATATTTAGACTGACCTTTGCTGGGTTGTGGAGTTTGTCTGTCTGCAAATCCTCAAATCTCAAACAGAGAACACTGCCGAGAACCAACTGACCCGCGGGGGGATGAAATATTATCTCCTCCTCTGTATACAACTTTTTCCCTGGGAGCCTCACCAGCGCCAGGGCTTTATCTCCAGCCTCTCCTGGGGCTGGGGGGCTGCAGGGCACCCCTTGTGCCAGCACCACGGTCTGGTTTCTGCTTGGGCTCCTCACTCTCATCTGTTTGATCAGCAGACACAAAACCTGTCAGAACCTCACCCCAGTCCTGGTTTGTCCCTTCGGGTTTGTCCCCAGTCCCATCGCCCATTTCCGCTCCTGCCACTCGCACACGGTGGCAAAACCTGGGCAAAGCCCCACGGGGGGAATCTCAGAAGCAAACCCACCCAGCTCACAGCCCAGCTGCACTTCGTTTTCCCGGTGACGCTTCATTCCCTCCTCAGAACACTGGAGTGGTTTCTTTTAAATCATCCCTTGGAAGATGATCATGCAACAGAGATGGCATCGGCGCTACTTTTGTTATCCCGAGGAAAATGTATTGCTGTGTTTTTGCCAACCATCTCTGCTGCCAGTGCTTAAGATTCAGTGCTGGAGCTCGTGCCTTCCCCTTGCTTAGCCTCCCAAAGCCTTTTGCAAACATTTAAATAAACAGCCCTAGGAAGTAAGTATTAATAAATACATTTTACAGAGGCTGATTTAGTCCAGCCAGTAGGAGTTATGCACACACGAATTAGTAGCAGACTCAGAAAAGCAGTCCCTGTGCCTCGAGTCCAAGTGCTGCCAGACAAAAGCTGGCTGCAGTCACTTCCCAAGCATCCCAGAAAAATAGACTCTGGCTCCACCAGCCAGTCCCCCTGCAAACTTCTTTCAAGAGCCTGAGATCCCATAAAATAGTGAGGTTCACCGAAGTGGGCTGAAATCAGTCCTACCCTAATTTCCATCCACCCCTCCAGGAAGCCCTTTCCAGTGCAACATCTCCAGTCCTTCCCTCCAGCCACAGGAGGAATCCCCTAATGAGTTAACGCTAAACGAAGCAACAGGCAAGATTTGTGAATGAACAGGCCAGAGGACTGTCAGGCCAATCTTCTCACAATGATGGCTTATTCACAAAAACTGGGCTTTGAACAACCTAATTAGGACTAGGAATACATCATCTGGACAGTACTGAGAAAAGTGAAACATGTTGCAATTGCCAACGCTCTTTCTATTGTTTCCAATATCAGCTGAGCAGCCAAGGAAACCTCCTCCTTCCTTGAGCAGGAAAAGGGCACAGCAGACTCCGGATGCCTCTACTTGTGCAATCTGAAGACACTCCAGTGAAAGCCCCAGGCTGAGGAGCAGCATCTGGGCCCTTTTCCCTTTTCCTTGGTGTTCCAAACTGGTATCCCACATGTGATATCCCCATCCACCAAGACCTGAGGCAGCTCTGGTGATGGCCACAGCGGTCACTCCACTGTCCAGAGTTAAAGCCCTGGATTGAAACTCAGCCTTAAATCCCCTCTAAAGGTGCATTTGGGGGCACAGCACCCGCAGGCAGCAGTGACCCAACCACCTTCAGTCCTTGGCATCCCTCCAGCTGATGCTGTGTACTGAGGGCTCTGCAGGTCTCTGGTGGGATTATCACCTACCGTGAAGGGAGTGATTTCGTCCATCTCCATACAAATGAGGAAGCTGAGCACTTGTCCTTTCCCACAGAGGCTTTCCCTACCCACATCTCCACCAGTGACCTCCCTGCCACCAGCCGAAAGGTGATGTGGCAAAGCTCAGGCATGAGCTGGAAGAGTTAATTCTCCAGCATTTAAGCACAGATGGAGCCAGGGAAGACTTTCCTTCTTTAAAAGTACAACTGATGTTCTGTTTCCCTCAGGTACAGATTCATTAGCTCTTGACTGGCTCTCCTGGCTTGCTGACTACTTGTGGAAAAAGCCATTTACCCTGGTGAATGTCAAGGTTAGTCCAAACTGTCCTTGTCATCAGTCTCTCTGGCAGAAGGTCAGGGAGAAGCTTTCCTCAAATGGGCAGCATCAAACAAAGCAGAGGCTGACTTAACTCACCTAAGGAAAGGAGACCTTCCCTGCTAGGCAATAAGGACAGGAGATTAACCCCTCTCTCTCCCCCAGCTCCTGTGCAGCTGCCTTCAGGTAGCCACGTCCACGGCCATGGGGCTGATCACATCCTTGTCTCCCCTTGCTGGCAAAAACCACCATGGCACACCAAGCCTTCCAGGGAAGACTCATCCCCCAGAGATGTTATCCCAGCAACAGCTCATGTCCCTTTTTTTAATTGTTGCTATTTGTTTAGACTTTCAGTTTAATTCTTACACCTCCAGCACTACAAGCCTCCTCACTAGGTCATATGGGAAGAAATTACAGCACATCACTAAACAATGACCACCCATTTAATACCTGTTAGAGTGGGCTCCTACAGAGCATGAAGTGATGTCTTCGAGGTGGTGGGAAGCCCCTCCATATATGCAAAGAGAGGCACATGTGGTACTTAATGAAAAAGGAAAAAAAAGAAAAAAAACCCAATCCTGCCAAGCCTCTGTACCCTTTCGTGTGCTGTGAGTGAGCCAGCTCAGAGGATAATTAATGTTAAAAGGAAATATTTTTGGAGGTAACACTTTTGATAAGAATACCGTGGCTAAATTACAGGAAATGCTCTCTGGCACCTGGAATGGGTTTCATCTACAGAGCTTTAGCATAAGCAAGCACATGGAAGAACAAGAGAGGAAACTTTCAGTGCTCCTTTCATGCTCTCCATTCACATGGGAAGAATTAGAGGAATTTTTCAGCAGGAGGGAATGGTGGTAAATTATAAATGGCCTCATCACAGAAAAATACTGAGGTTTGGAACACTCAATCTTGCAGCATTACCAGCTTTACCACTCTCTACCCACTCCTAGGCCAGAATGCGTGGGCCAGCTCTGAGGGTCCCATCCAGAGAGCCATCTCTGCCACCCTGATGCCCATCTGAGGCTGCTGGGACCACAGGGAAGCAGAAAGGATGGACACATCCTCGTCGAAAAAGCACAAGGCAGAGCACACCCATGGCAAACAGACACTGTGAGGAAGAGTAAAGATTAAGGAAATAAAGTGTTTGCTGTCTTACAGAATTTCTCAGCTGGGAGACTGAGAGCCTTCTTTAAAAAGCTCATTAGGAATCTTAACACAGAAGGAAAACGTGCTGCAATTATGAAGCTTCAACTCAAAATTGCTTTGGAGATAGTAGTAGCTTTTGAATTCTCTCATTCACCTATAAGGCACAAGAGAAGCTTGGTCTGAGAGTTCTGGTGCAAGAAGAG
This sequence comes from Tichodroma muraria, assembly GCA_013390105.1. Taxonomy (NCBI): domain Eukaryota; kingdom Metazoa; phylum Chordata; class Aves; order Passeriformes; family Sittidae; genus Tichodroma; species Tichodroma muraria. The sequence continues at coordinate 152,300 of WAAG01002765.1, read as the reverse complement.
CTCTCCTGTAAAGCAATACTCACCTACAGTCAATTAGACATTAGCCGGTGCTTTGAAGTTTAGAGACTCTAGGATTCTTCAAAGAGGGTCTATTTTGAACCAGTATTTCAGCTGAGGTCAAACACGGCACCCAGACCTCGCTTCAGACTTCTCTGCCCTCACGACAACAAACATGGTTTGTGGTATTTCTAATTTGTGGAGGTTTCTGAGAGATGAGCAGATCAAAAATGTAAATGGCTTCAGCCCTCGGGTCAAGCAGGCAATCTGTGCCAGCGTGTGAAGGAAATGAGTATGACAGTTCACAAAACGTTGCTTCCAGGAATAAGAACTCTCAGTTTCCAAATAAGCTAATGGTGGGCTTAAAGAGGACGCTCCAAATCCCAGTCTCCCTCTGAATTTCCTCTGGGTTGCAGCTGGAGAGCAGACCCTGGGCCTGTCAGAAGACAGATCTGTCTACTGGAGGGCCCAGGCTCAGACCTAACTTTTGGTTACCGCATGTTTCAGCATCTGCCTGACTCGCTGGGTTGAGATTCAAAGGGGCCTGTGCGTTTTAACCCTGTGCAAATGAGTCCTGCAAAAATCCCTTCCCTGCTTTTATTGTCTGCGAGACCTCTTTCCACACTAATTCTGCACTTGTAACACACTCCTGCAAAATGAAGCCAGAGACATACAAGGCCTGTCCTGTCTGCTTCCATTAGGGATGGGGAGCATTCCTATCAGTTTGAAAGTAGGTCGAGGCCTTTTCATGTTCATTCAGTTTTCAGGTTTCATTTTTACACACATGCACATACCATAGGTGGGGCTGATGGCACTATCTATTACTAAAGTTGTATGACACTTCTCATTATAAGAGACTGTTTCATTTGCTCATAACTTCACCAAACTCAAACCAGACTTCTTCTGTAATTGCAGCTTCCAGCTGCTGGAAGAGGGGCCTTGGAGAGAACAACAGGAATCATTTTTTCCTGGGTATCTCCAGGTCTCGGAGACACAGAAAAAGAAACAACTTCATTTAATGTGGGGAGAAGAGGACACGTGAGGAAGACTGTACGATGGAAAGAAATCCACGGGATAACAGGTCAAGCAAAATTGAAATATGGGATGGGAAAGACGGGTTACAGCTGGACTTGCTTGGGTGGACACAGACTCTGCAGAGAGGAGCCGGTGCTAAATGATGAGGGGAAGAGTAAGGCTGTTTGGGCTAAGTCACGACATAAAAACACTTGTAGGAATAAAAATAATAATATTTTTTTAAAAGAGTCCCTGTGCCTGGGCAAGCAATGAGACTGGGAGTCAGCTGATGGCAGTAAAACAGTGGAGCTGGACAAGGACATGATGGTGGGGCAGGCTGGGTGAGGAAGCAGGAACAGAATCCAACAGAAGGGTCGGTGCAGAAGGTCAATGAATCACACCAGTTGGTCTGTGTCAATGGGAAAATGTCAGGGATGTCCCACAGTAAAGGAAGAACTTTGAATGAACTTCCCAACCTATCCTGGAAAAATGAAAGCAGCACAAAGCTGAGTTCAACAGACATGGAGTCTCCTTTGCTTAGAAACAGGCACTACTTGTGCTCATCAGCAAGGGGAGAGAGAGGTCTTTCAGCCCCCTTATCCCAAAACAGCATCAGCTTCTGCCACTGCTTCCAGCATAAACACTGGGGATGAGGGGAAAAAAATCATAAAATGATCACTAAGATTAAAAAAATAATACATTGATAAAGACTACCTGAGTGGTGAGAGGAAAGAGCTACCGAGGGAAACCAGCCAAGTGGGCAAGTGCTTCCTTTGAGTCTCTCTGTGACCCTGGAAAGATGAGAACTGAGGTGCCCCAAACCCCTAGTGAGTTCTGTAAATACAAGTTATACCTTCCCTATCACTATATTTTCTGACATAATTCTTAGGAACTATTTGCATATCTGGAGATTCACCAATTAAAAAAGAAAAAAAGTAAAAGAATCTGGTGAGATCATGAGGCAAAATTAGACTGGGTGCAGATGGGAGAAGGTTAAAACTACTCTTTTGCCTCCGTGCCTGGAGCTGGGAGGCACAAGAGCATCTCACGGTAGGAACGCACCACTGCGGAGATAATTTGTGTCAAATTGAAGCTCTGCATCGACAGATAGCCAAGTACAATAACAATTATAATAATAAAAGCCAGGCCCCAGCACATGCTGGATGCATGGACATTTCTTGCCCTTGAAAATAGCAAGGGAGTGGTGGAGCTCTGTGCAACTATCACTGAAGTAAGCTAAAAAATGAATGAGCTAAAAACACGTGTGTTTCCAGGTGAATTGAAGAGAGGAGCTTGCTGATGCAAAGTCTTAAATACAGGTTTGAAATTGCAAATACACTGTAATGCATTGGAAGGTGCCACAGTGGTTCTGCAAAACAACAACAAAAAAAACAAAATGGAAGGTGTTATTTGAAAGGATCCATGCATTGTAGAGAACTGGACATCACCGTTTTCCTTTATCAAGTGTACTAATTAAGTGTGCTGCAGGTCTGAGGTTCTGCTTCTTCTGCTGGGGACTGCTGACAATTGCTCTGGACCACACTTGTGGCCCCAGAGTTTGAGGCAGACCTCAGGAGCACCAAGTCACCACGTTCCTCTGACACACTGGGTCATGGAAAGGGTGAAAGGGTAGAATCTAAATCCAAAACCACCACCAAAAAAACCAAAATAAACAAAAAAAAAAAAACCCAACAAAACAAACAAACAAACAAAAAGTAGGGTTTGAAAGGGAAATAAAAGTTATTCCTGAGTGTTTAAAACAACCTCTAACAACAAGTGGCTTGGGTGAAGTCTTCCTGTGGACAGACTATTCTACATCCCCATACTTTTTCTTGCATCCTTCTTTGGTGCATCTGGTGTAAATTAAATTCAGTGCCCATCTGACACAGCGTGGCAAACTGTACACAATAACAAACCCAAAAGTCACATTGTTCCTTCAGCTGTCGCTCCCCAAAGGGCAGCAGACGAATGTTGCACCCTCTGTCCCAGTGGTAGGCATTTGGGAATCTGGGATTCTACAGCTCCTGTGCTGAAACTTGGATTATTGCTAGAGGTGAGCATGGCTACAACATACTAATATGCCACAAATTTTCTAGGAGAAAAAAAAGCAAGATTGCATGCAAAAGGAGAAATAATTAAAGAAAGTAAATTTAAATCAAGTTCTTAAAACTTAGGAAATGCCAAACTGAAAGTTGCCTGGTCAACTTTAATTCAGGCTCCTTCCTAGTACAATGGAATTTTGATTCAGTCTTTAATTACACGATCACTTAATGTTTGTTTCACAAGATCATTTCCTCATTCAGTGCAAAGCAGTTGCCCAGGCAACCTTCATCTTTGCATTTTCAAATTTTGAGTGCTCAATTCAACAATCTTTAGGAAAAAAAAAAAAAAAACAAAGAAAGAAAAGAGAACATTTGTACGGAGTAACTGTGGACCTGGTCTAGGTGGTTTCCTTGGGGATGTGTGGTGGTTCTCTGAGAGGAATGAAGTTCTCTGAGAGAGTGAACATTTTTCCACAATAACTGTTCTGGCAGCAATCGCTGCTCCCCTTCCCCAGCCAAAACAAGGCCATGGGTAACAAGTACTGCTCTCTCCCGAGGTCCATCGTGACAGGGAACAATGCTGAGCTCTCAAAAGATGCTCGAGCCCTCTCCAAAGGCATGGAGCTGGCCTCCAACCACCAGGCTCAAGTCGTGGTTTAGGCTCTGGGGTGATTCCCAGCTGTCAGCACTCACACCCGGCACGGCCAGGAAAGTGAGATATGCTTTTGGCTATCACGGCACTCCGTTAGTTACTGTTCCACCCTGGCCCCCAATTAACTCCCTGCTCCAGCCTCAAATCAATTAGGTTTATGCCCCTGCCCAGTTCTCAGTGTGCTCCAGTCTCACATCAATTCTGCCTGCAGTGATTTAACAGTGATTTAGCCCCTGTCTCAAACGTACCACTTACCCCCCATGACATTGCAATCGTTCTACATTTATTTTCTCCTCTTTTCCATGCTTCTCCCCACCCCTCCTCAATATGGGAAATTTGTCAAAGCACACCCTTTGCCTGGAGTTGTTTTGCTTTCACAAATTAGCACTTTCCAGTAACAAAATGGTTTGCCTAAAAAGAAAAAAAAAAGGAAAAAAAAATCTCCACACAGCCTCTGGTGAGAGCTCTGTGGCCTCAGCTGATGGTTTCTTTCTCTGGCAACCTTTTGTTTCTACATGTCTCTAGTTCTCCTGGCTTTCTTCTGGGGATTTCAATATCAGTGAAGCCAGCAACACTATGTTTTCTTGTGATGCTCATTCCACATTTTTAAATTGGGGAACTCCTTTGCAAGGCTTCATTCTTCGAGGGTCGCTCTTCTTGTGCACCCCAAGTGGACTTTCCCTGGACAGGAATTCAAATCTGAATGACTACAGCCATAAAAGGCTCATTTTCAGTCCACCAGGACAAGGTGAAACGAGCCTCCAGCCTTGCTAGAAGGAACAGCACTGGGACTCTGCCCCGTGGGACACTTTGGCGTGTTGGGAAGGTGGAGGCATTAGTGATGGGGTTTGGGATGGGTCTTATAGTTTAAAATGGGAGCTCATTCCCATTCCTCATACACACAAACATACAAAATCCAACAAACACAACAAACCTTCAAAAAAGGGAAAAACAAACTTTGATTCTAAGCCTTGTTTCAGCACTAATTAATATTTCCAGCCCCACTCCTCCCCCGGCAGAGAAGGCAAACGAGTTATTCTTTTTCCCCATCACCATCCAAGCCACCCAGCAGCCGCAGTCAGCAGCTCTTTCCCAGCACTCCTCACTGTGCAGGAGGGCTTGATCCCGCTCCCCTCAGCCCCAGGGAGTTCTCCCATTGGTTTCAGCGGACACCAGCTTTGGCCTGCAGTGAGCTGCCCCTCAGCAGTGTGGGACCCCCAGAGCTGGGGCAGAGATGGCAGCTCGAGGCCTGCCCGGCTGGAGGTGACACCGCCAGGGACAGGTGCCGGCCTGGCGCTGCCGGCTCCGAGCGCGGCTCCGCTCCTTCGCGCTTGCACGGATTTAGCCTGAGCTCAGCTCCTCTGGTCCTCCCAGCCCGCCTGCTTCCGGAAACTGGAGATATTATATTTCAGGGTGCTAAAACGCTTGTATATCCCTGCCTTATAAAACATGCAAAAATGCCATCTGCAGTTAGCATGACTAACTCCAAGCACGCAGTCCTACTACAGATCCCCTCGCAGCTTTCTTCCTTTCGTTGCTAAACACTTTTCAAGAAAGAAAGAAAAATCCATTTTTAGTGCTAATGCCACCTGCAGGTTGAAGAAAAACAGTTGCAAGATCCCTGAAAACTGAACAAACATGCCTTTCCCTCCCCCCTCCCCTTCCCTATCTAACCACAAGGAGTGTCCCTGTGCAACTGCACCTTTTTCTGGACGGAAATGACTCTGTCCGTTGGAAAAGCGACCTTTTCTCACTCGCAGATAACACAGCTTGTCTTATCTGCTGGTGGAAACTTCCACCTGGCTGGTTGCTAGTGGTTTGTGGGGGAGCCTAAAATTAAACAGCAGCTTTCTCTGATGTTGCTTCTGTAACTGCTCCTAGCTCCCCTGCCCTGATGGGATGTAGGGATCTCAGTTGCCAATGACCCATCTCCCCAAGAAGTCTAATTCAGATGGACGTTCAAATGTGTACTTATCCACCTGCCAAAAACTGGCTGGAGACGCTTCATGCTGTATTTGAACACTAAATGCAAACACTGCTGTTGGGTGCACAGCCCCCATCCCTGACTGACATGGCTGGATGTTCCCAACGTGAACCTGGGAGCTGCAAACTCCTTATTTTGACACAGAACGCCTTCACCACGGTGCTTCCGAGCCTCATCTCAGTTCTTTAAAGTAGGATTAGCGACCCAGCCGGGTTTCCATGAGGAAGAGCCACCTTGCTCTGAAGAAGAAACTAGCCCTAAACACACCTGTCCAGTCTCTGGTATTCAGCTCCACTTTAGTGCCACCAGCGGGACCACCCGTGGCTGCTACCTGCAGGGACCGGTCATGCCACACATCTTTCCCTGCATGGAGACCCATCCACGTGTTTTCCTCCCAGGCCCAGGCAGCACAGCTCTAACAGCAGCTCTTCCCCTCCAAATATTGTGGCTGGGAACGTCACAACTCCCACTGGTTCATCGTTTCGTTGGTGGTACACTTTCAATCACGCCATGGACCCTGCTCTCAGTCTTAGAATTCACACAGCAGGATAATCACTGTATCTGGGAAGCAGTGAGCAGAGCTGGAACAGTCAAGTGTGTTTGACTTTGCCCTCACCCCGAAAAGGGCATCTTGGACCTACATTTTGTAACCATTGGACTTAAGTACATGAGACTGTGCAACCTCTGACACGAAGCAATGTGGAATACGATGACATAACGTTATAAGAACAGACAGAAATAATGTGGAAAAGCCCTTTCTGGCTCTAATAGGCAGCTGGTGACACAGGTGAAACACCTACTGTACCACTTAATAAAATTATTTTAATTTAGAATGGGAATGAAGAAATGGAGCCAATTACCTTAGTGGATCTGACAGGCAACCCTAAATGGATCCTTGGTTTGGGCCATTTTTATCCCTATGAATAATGATAAAATGACTCAGAAGAGATGCCTGAGGAAACACTGCACGCTCCCAGCCCAGATAATATTAATAAGGCAGGCTCCCAGCTGCAGAGAAAGAAACCTGAACAAATCATCGTGTTTTCACTTGTGCCCCCTTTTCTTTGACCGAATTAGAGGAGAGGAGGGTAGGAAGAGAAGGGGAAGGGGAGAGGGTGGGGAGGAGTGCCTGACCTCCCACACCTGAGCAGATGAAAACGTCCCTGTCACCTCCAGGCACGCTCCAGAAGGAGTTTGCAGCATTTCCGTGGGCAGAAATAATTTTTGTGGCTGTACTTAGCTGGGTTAAAAAAACTTTCAGGGCAAAGAAATGCTGCTGCCATAGGGTGTGGAGGGACTGACAGTCAGAAGCAAGGAGGAACACTCTTCCCCCCCAGTGATAAATAATAAATATTTGTGAAGGGTGCAAGTCCAGGAGGGATTTGCTACCCCCACGGATGGGTCCAGGCACTGGACTGGGTGGACAAATGATCTGTTCCAGTATAGCAACTCCTATTTTTCTGTGAAAATACAGATTTCATGGTGCAAGATCAGTTCTGTCAGATTAAATCAAAATGCAATAATCACTGAGCAATTGCCATCTGATATCTAAATACCCCCACCAGCCTTATCCTACTATTAATTTTAAAACAGACACCTCAGAGAAGGAGGATTTTTTTTTTTTTTCCCAGGGAGAGGAATAAAAATCCTCTGAAGTGATAAAAATTAATCTCAATCCATGTTAGTTTCAGTGACAGCGATTGTACCAGGCACACAGGCTGTCCGGTGGTATTTCTGGGATGAATTCTGCATCTTAAAATAAGGCAGAAGAGCCTGAGAGATGTTGTTTTGTAGGAAGAATTCCCGCCCCCTTCTCCAAAAAATCATCTTCCACTGCAACTTCTGGGCAGAGAGGCCACGGGAACCGCTGTGCCTTTAAGAGCAGATGTAACCTGCAAATCAAAAGGGCACAGCATTCACCCATGTCATTGTCCCCTGAAAGATCAAAACCTCATTATATACTTGGTGGAATATCTGTTCTTTTAAAGGAGTTTACATATTTCTCCTCTTTTTTCTTTTATTTTTTTATTTTATTTTTCTGACATCCCCACCACTTCTCCTTTTCTCCATCTATTCTTATCACTTTTGAATTACAGAGATCTATTTTCAGATGAACGTGCCGAACAAAACCTTCGTCTGGGTATTTTTTCCCCCCCCCTCTCTCTTTTTTTTCCCCTCTTTTTCTTTTTTTTTTTTTTTTTTTTTTTTTTATTTCCCAACATGGCGGTACGTGCTTATGCCCGCTATCTGCATAAGTCTTTTGTGTATTGCTAATGGAGTGCTGGAATTGTGGCAGCTCTGAGCAGGGAATACATGTGAGCAACAATATGCTGACAGACCCCTCGGTGGAATCTAATCTGTTCCAGCTCATGCACTCCTCAGAAACTATTTAACTTTCATTAAACTGTGTTTGATATCAGCTAAATAGAATGCATACGGCACCAATATAGCTCATATGGTCTCATTCATTCGATCACAGCAGTGCTTTTTTCTTATATTTTCCCCCCACTTGTGTCAGTACCCAGTATAGCTGGGTAAATAGGAGACCTTTGAAGATATAGTTAGTACTCAGATTTCTTTATTCTTTTGTGCCGGTTTCTTAGTGTTGAAACAGTGATTCATGTATGTCTCAGACAGCCTCCATTAATTTCATGTAATGTAGCTTTTATCTCGTAGCTGGGACAACTATCTCCAGCGCTGTCTCCCTATAGCATCTCTCGCGCAGCAGCCCCTCCGCCTTCCCACACCCCCCCAGCGCCCCTTTTTCTCTCACCAGCAGCTCATTTCTGGAGAATTTACTTTTGTTTTCTTACATTGGGTGGGGGGGGATAAATAGAAGAGGGCTAAGATTGCAGAGGAGAAGTAAGGTAAAGATCTCTCCGTCCGCGTGGATGTCTTTATGTCTCGTGGAGGGAGGAAAAAAGGCAGGGGGAGCGGGGAAGGGAGGGCTTTGTGGGGAGTGGGCTAAAATATCTTTCGTGGCAGCGGCTGGATAACAGTTTTTTTAACCTATTCACAGCGCACTAATTTGATTATGAATGCAGCACAGTAGGAGCATGCATTTCTGGGGAGCGGGAGGAGGGGGCGATGGGCACTGGATTTACAAGCTGGGGCTGTTCAAAAGTTTGAACAGTAAAATGCGCCTTAAAAAAAAAAAAATTAAAAAAATTATCAAGACCCAAATCTCCCTCCAACGGTCAGGAACCTCCAAAACATTTTTTAAAAATCCCCAATGCCAAAGCAGCCAGCCCTTCACCAAAGAGAGCTGCAGTGACTGTGTTACCACCACAAATAAACATTGTGAGTCCATCTGTAAATAAAAAGAGAAAAAAGCTGTTTTGCTTCTTTTTTTTCCCCCCTTCTTTTTTTGCCTCTTGAATGATCTAAATGCATTAAAGACTTCTTCACCTTACAAGGAGGATGGAAGAGGGGAAGCAACATCAACTTGATTGGGAAAAGTGAAAGCGATTACCTTATGCTTTCTTTCAAGATTTTTTCCAATTACATTTTATTAAGTCCAAAGGAATAATCACAATTTTTTTTAATATATTGCTTAAGAGAAACAACATGGGGTCCTTTGGTAGAGGGAACCCAATTATTTGGGATATTATTTTGTGAAACCTTTTCATTTTATTAGCGTACCAGAGGGTTTTCACGTTCGCCAGGCTAAGTCCTAACTATTATTACTTTTTGGGAAGAAGTGTCTCACCGGGGCAATTCATTCTGTGCATTAACACCGGTCGCTGCTGTGTCGCACGTTTTAAACCGGAGAAGGAACGCGAGCTCCTCGAGCAATTTATCATCCAGTTCATAACGGGGTCACCGACACCAGCCCAGGTAATACAAAATGAGGGGGTTTTTTTTTGTTTGTTTGTTTGTTTGTTTGTTTTTTAGAGGAGATTCTGCCGTGCAGCAACTTTGCAAAGTCCCGGGCTGCACCGAGTTCGCCGGCGCTCCGAGCGCGAGCCCCGGGTCTCCGGGCAGCGTTACGGCAGCGGCTGCCAAAGGGAGAGCTCAAACGTGCTCTATCTGCTCCCTGGAAATCAAATCCTACCGCAGCAACTTCGCTCCCGAGCCCGCAGAGGCTGCGCGGGGAAGGGCTCGCTGCTAGCCGGCCAAAAGGCTGATCCAAAAATTATGGAGAGAGGCTTATTGACGTTTTTACTGTACATTATTAATCTTACTAATAGCATTAACAAAGGCTAATTGAAAATGCAGCATCTGTAATCACATCAGTCTTCGGTTTAGGGCATTTCTGTCAAAGTAAACCAGAGAGGAGTATTTCACACACTGCTGTTGTTTGCCCTCAGTTTTGGGGAGTGAGGAAGGAGGACGGGCTGATTTCACTCAGCTCCACACAGCCCCAAGTCAGAGGCAGTGAAATTAACAGCTGTGGTTTCCGGCACCATGAGCCTAGAGATAAAACCAGCTTTAGGTTTAGCACTGCAGGATGAGCACACATGGGGCCAGGGGTGGCAGAGGCAATGCTTGCCCCCCTTTCTGTTGCAGCAAACATGGGACCCTGGTCCTGCCACCTCTGCTACAGGTACCAGCAACAGGCATTGCCTGTCCTGATGCTTTTCCATTCCAGAAACAGGCCGTGACAAAAATATTCTTGTAGGACAAGGGACAAGCAGGCACATGGAAAAGGCATTTGGGGAGCAAAGATGTTTCACTCTCCAGCAAGTGACAGGAAAACCCAAAAAGCAGCTTTCGTACTTCCTGATGTGGTACAGCAAGCACTGTGAAACCTCTCCCAAAGGGATGGTGCCAACACAATCCCACAGCCACACACAGCCCAAATGGCCACTGAAAAACTCCACTGCAGAGATCCCTCAGCTCACCAGGAAGAAAAGTGCCACTGGTGTCATTGCAGCATCTCCCCCTGTGCCTTGTTGCAAGGCCATCTCCAAATAAGGTTGCCCTATTTACTTCCAAATTAGAGGCAGCACAGCCCTGGCCTGTGCTATGGCCACCCTGCAGGGCTCTGGGCACCCTAGCATCACCACAGCACGGGGAAGGGTGTTGGGTATGGCTTGTTCCCTGGCCCAGGGAAGGGTGTGGGGTATGGCTTGTCCCCTGGCCCAGGGAAGGGTGTGGGGTAGGGCTTGTCCCCTGGCACAGAGAAGGGTGTGGGGTATGGCTTGTCCCCTGGCCCAGGGAAGGGTGTGGGGTATGGCTTGTCCCCTGGCCCAGGGAAGGATGTTGGGTATGGCTTGTCCCCCGGCCCAGGGAAGGATGTGGGGTATGGCTTGTCCCCTGGCCCAGGGAAGGATGTTGGGNACCAGGAAGAAAAGTGCCACTGGTGTCATTGCAGCATCTCCCCCTGTGCCTTGTTGCAAGGCCATCTCCAAATAAGGTTGCCCTATTTACTTCCAAATTAGAGGCAGCACAGCCCTGGCCTGTGCTATGGCCACCCTGCAGGGCTCTGGGCACCCTAGCATCACCACAGCACGGGGAAGGGTGTTGGGTATGGCTTGTTCCCTGGCCCAGGGAAGGGTGTGGGGTATGGCTTGTCCCCTGGCCCAGGGAAGGGTGTGGGGTAGGGCTTGTCCCCTGGCCCAGGGAAGGGTGTGGGGTAGGGCTTGTCCCCTGCTCCGCTCACCCAGGAGCTGTACCACAGCTGGGGCACTCAGAGCTGCAGTGTTACTCCTCCTCTGGATGGCTCTACATTATTTTTTCTCTGCTTTGGGACAGTTGGGGAAGTGCCACTGGTCCCCCTGGCACAAAGTGACAGCTCTCACATCACGGGAATTCACGATCTTTGCAAAACCCACAAGCTGCTCATACATCCCCAGACCCCTCCCTGGGACGGGGGCAATGACTGCACTGGCCACAACCATGCTTTGCAACCCAGAAGAGCTCACCTCTCAAAGCCAAAACAGCACGCAGCAATGCATCAGCCCCCTCGCATCCATTTTTTTTTTTTTTTTAAATTATTTTAAGTCTTCTGCAACATCCACGCTCCTGTGCGCTGCTGCCAATGACAAACAGAAGGATGGGAGAAGAGCTAAGGCCGGAGCGGCGGGGCAGCGCTGGAACACCAGAGAGCAGCTGCCCGAGTGCTGTGCAGCCAGGTAGAGCTGAGAGAGGAGTCTCTGATTCATAATCTCCGCTCAGCACTTCTCCTGTGCTCTAATGAAAACCGTGGCATATTGGTCGCTCTCGCTGCCAAGTGATATGGCCATGCCCTCTCCACAGTATCCAGCTACAAACACGCTTGATGGGCGCTCTCCGGGGGGACTGCCCGCGCTGGTTTTACATTGCTAACATATGTAGGTACACCTGAAAGCTGCAGCCTGCCACTTCTCGTGGACCTCGCTGGGGTACCTTTGCTCTTTTGCCACCAAGGGTTAATTTTCTAATGGCTGCTTTGCTGCTGAAGCTGGCCAAGTTTTTCATCGCCTGCAGAGCACCACAAGCTGTGATTTGGAGCCAGAAAACACCATTAATTTTCTAAATAGGAAGGATCACATATGTAAACTGTCTGGGTCTATAACCAGTTGGGCAGGTAGAAGGCAAAGAGAAGGAAAGAGGATTTATTTTTTTTTTTTAAACACCAAAGCAAAATAAACCCAAGGCTGCTGGCTGCACTGAAGTTCCTTGCCAAAGCTGGGCTCCCCCTTGCCTTCCCCCATGCCCCCACCACACACACACTCTCGGTATCACCCATGGCAGTGCTCGTTTTTACTGGAAAAGGTCAGCTGGACGATTTATTGAACAGTTATTGAAGCTTTTTTACATGAGGCTGGATGGAAGAGTTACTGGAAAATTCAAGGAACCGGCTCGTGGTTCGTATCAGAACCAGCCCGACAGCCTTCCCACACCAGTGTGGCCTAACCCTGGGCCACGAGTGCCACTGCGAGCTCCCATTTGTGCCGACGGAGGTGGCAGGTGGCCCTGGAATTCAGCTGGAGCAGAGGGCTTGCAGCCATGGGGTCCGAGGTTTGCTCCCCACACCACCCTACTCCCAAACACCCACGGCAGCCGATGCCACAGGGATGCCTGGTTTCTTTCAGCCAGGCACGCACACAGGAACGACTTTCTGGTGGTGCAGAAGGAAGAGATGAAGCTCCAGGGGCTCTCCTGCCCTGGGCACAGCTGCCCACCTCTCCTCGGGCTGCTGGCCGTGCCTCAACTTCTCTCTATACAAGCTGGTGTGCAGATACTGACCACAGAGGGGTGCTCTGGGTCTTAATTAATTAATTAACACCTTGCACAAGGCACTTGGAAGGTCTGTGGTGGAGGGGACTACCAAAGTTCACATTATCAAGCGACTTAAGAGGCCAAAAACAACAAAAAAAAAAGAATAATATGTTTTTTTTCCAAGTCTTTCATGTAACATTTGGCACTGTGCAAATTCAGCCTTCCAGCTTTTTTGTGCCCCTCCACAAATACTTTGGAGCTGCCTTCTCCTCCCTTTGTGAGCTGAGAAGGGCAGGACCAAGGGCTCCCTCGACTGGCAACCACCACACCCAGACCCAGCACCACCCAAAATCACAGGGGACACCCCAGTTCCCCAGAGCAGAACAAACCCTCTAGCTGCAGACCAGGGCAGAAGAATTATATTTTTTCCAAGTTACTCAGTACAGCAAAGACAAGGAAACACGGGGCTTCTTCCTTTCAGGAGCTCTGTAAATAACGAGGCAATCACAGGCTGCTTGCAGCTGTGATTGCACCGTGACCTCCCAAGGCCTGATCCTGCCCTTATTCCCCACTGCAGCAGTCATCCCAAGCAGATGCAAGAACCACGGCAGGATCAGGTCCTTAATTAGTTCAATATTCTCCCCCCACCCTCTGCCTTCTACCACTTCCCCTCCCAAGGAAGGGTATTATTCATTAAGGGCTGAGCAGAGCCCACCGGAGCTCGTTTTAGCTGAGCTCTCCCTGTGATCTTCCCAAGCCTTTAGCAGAGAGCGAGCCTTGGACTCTCTTTCATGGGCTGCATTGTGACCTGGCTTCAAAGTGTGCAAAGAGGTTCCACGGCTCCCTTTGTGCAGCACAGTCTCTTAATTGCACTTTTAAACACAGTGTAATTTTTGTAATTAACATTATGGTTTCAGAGGGCAGAGAAGCCTGCACTATGCTAATTACAAACTGGAGTAGTCGGAGTAGAAATCCAAGGCTCCAGTTGCTGGGGCCGAATGCAGTTTTTATGAAGGATTTCAAAGCTCCTCCGTGGGCTCTGTGTTCTGAGTTATCATTAGCATTTGATAACATAAAGAATTTTTATAACATGTGACAGATTTCGATGTGAAGATTTCACCTGATAACTGGAAAATTTACATAAAGATCTTCATTAGCTCTCTGCTCACATTACTGAGAGTGGAAGAGCTACAGCGCGCTGTCTCCCTGCAAGATGGGGCTTGGGAGCCGAAGAATTCGTGCTTTATAATAAAATTTATAGTACGTTACAGGGGGAGGTTATAATAATCCTCAATGACGTTGGGAATCGGAGCAATTCAAAGAGTGGAAGAGAGCGCGAGAGGTGACGGGAAGGGATATTTCAGGATTGCCAGGCAGTAAAAACCATAAAACATCCTGGACCAGGTGCTCAAACCCCCTCCAGATGCCCAGACACAGGCCAGGACCCATCCAGGCTCGATCCCATGGCCATCACAACAGTTTGGGGTAGCCTTTTGGATGAGGCAATCGAGGGTTTGTCGTCACTCCTGGCGCCTCTCCACTTGCTGCTGGGCAGAGGGCGGCCGCATCTCTGCGGGATGAATTGCCCTCCACAAGGAGTATTTCCTTTGCTATTATGGACACAGTGCCTCACATCATTACAAAATTCACACCACCCAGAAACCATCAGTAACAGTCGATCAGTGTCCCTTCTCTCTTACAATCATAACATCCCATGGCTTCTCCTGGGACAACACTGTATTTCCCAGGCATCTGCACTGCCCCAAGACCTTTCTATTACCTGGTGAAGGATGCCTGGCTGCATCCAGTTGACATTTAATTTTTTAAGTATTTCATATTTAATATAACCTTCAGTAAATAACCAAAATTGCTCACCAGCACAGTGTCACAAATTAAGAGCAGATGCCCACAGAGCTGCTTCATGGCACACTCCTGCCATGCTGAACTAGCCAGGGATACCTCAGACAGGGATCTGAGCAATGGCCAGACCTTAAACTCATCACACTAACCTCAGCCTACCAGGCTTCCTCAGAGTCTTTTGATGCCATCAGTACCTGTTTTCTGAATTTCTTCTCAGGCTAAAAAGCCCTCCAGCATGTTCAGCTTTAGGTAGAATAAACTCTCTTGCTCTTCCCACAGGAAAACCAAGCACTCTTACCAGCTGGTGCAAAAGCTTCACTCCAAGTCTCCAATGGGATTGTTAAAACCACTGGGTGTCTCTGACAAGCCTCCTTACTCCTGTTGCACACGCAAGAGCCACACTGGGATTTCCAGAGTTGCCTCAGCAATGGAATCTCCCTCTCTTCAACTTTTGTAAACTCAGTGGTTGGAGAAACCAAAAAGCAACCTTAGATCAATGATCAAACTTTCGTAGTAGATGGCTTTTATTTTTACAAAATATTTGCTTCCAGCAGAGTATATCTTAATTTACGAATGCAGAAATCTGTCATTAAGCTTTGACCCAGCTTCATGGCATTGTCAAATGCAATAACGTATCTTTTAATAGTTTTATATCAAGTAAGGACATAACATATCATTAGTTTAAATGTATTTGCAAGCAATTACCCCCACCAGGATATTTGTGAATGCTCATGCAAAATTGATGAAATTCTGACATGCTTAAACATTGTTCATTTAGCTCTATTCCTTATGTATAGAAAAAATAGAATAAATAATTCTGCTGCCACTTGCAAACTACTGCTCGGCATTTTCATTCTGTTCGTGGCTTCTGTCCTGCCTTTAAACTATAGCCCTTGGTGATCATTTGGAAAAACAGTTTCATATATGTTTAATTTTAAATAGATGTACTAGATTATTCATTCCTCTTATTATTGTTCAATGCAGTAATTTAAACGTGGACTAGATTTAGTGCGTGTCAGCTGCCTTTCTTTTACAAAATGGGATAAATTATTAAATGAGTAGAGGTTGTTTGACAACGGGTTTTCCAGTACTTCACAAAAGAAAGACCTTTGACATTCAGCTGTCTTTTGCAAAGAATAAAGAGCAAATCAATTAAGCCTCTATCCTGTGGTTCAAAAACACACTGTTATGGCACATTCTTGCTTACCTCTAAGTTAACTTGGGAAGACTCAACCCATCTCAGTCATATCATGAGGTAAATTATTGATTTCATCGTCAGTTTGCCTTGCAAGCTGCACTCTGGCCCAAGCACCTTCAACAGAGCCATTCCTACAACTCCTCTGTTCATTCCCAGACCTACAGAAAATTCCTATCAACCTCTGACAATATTTGCCACCCACTTGGAAGATGTGTTTATTTTTGGCTGCTTCTTGCAGGGGCTCTGACTTTCTAAGAAATGCTTTCATCAGCTGGTCAGGAACTTTCATGTTCATGACTCCTGTGAGAGAAGATGTCCAAGGAGGTGGAGGGGACATCAGATGTGAGGTGATCAAAGCTAATTTTATGAAGTTTTTTTGCTCTGTAGAAAACAAAAGTGAATGCTTTTTCTCTGCCAGATTTAATATTTCTGTAATTTCACTAAGTGCTGTTGATCATCCCTCACATTTTTTCGTCATGTTTTTCTACTTCCAAATTACACAAGCATTTCACAAGCTAAGGGTTGATCCAGAATAGAAATGTAAATCACTGGAAGTGTACTTGGAAAAGGACTACCCAGCCTGGGAGTCTCCCAAGCCCCTTCCTCACATGTGAAGGATGCTTCCCTGCTACCTTTAGGCCAGAACTTCATTCACTCAAGGGTCTACCATCCCAAGTGGTGGGATTTGCATTAGCTCCCCTGGGGCACTGCTCCTGCCAGGAAGCTCTCTGTACAGCTCAGCTCCAGCTTTCCATTTCTCCCTTTTCCCTCCAGGACTGGAGCTTTTTAAGCAGTGTGACAGCTTGCAGGAGGTCTTTGGGCCTGAGGACTGCCCCAAGGCCACCTGCACAGAGAGCTATTGGGGCTGCAAGTGCCACCATACAAGAGGGAGATATGCATATTTTTGAGCCAGTGGTTAATTTAGAAATTTAAAGAAAAAAAAAATATCTGAAGTTATGTCTTCCCATAAATCTTTCCTAGGCTGCAATATTTTTCCTCACAGCAGAACGATGAAGGCAACAGATGTGGGGGTTGTACCTGCATTTTCTCTTGGGGGGAGCTTGTGCACACCCTGCCCAGGAGGCGCTCGCGGAATTTTGCAAACTCCTGCAATCCCACTTTAGAGCTTTGCTTCCTGAGAAAAGGTTAAACGAGGTTTAAGTGCAACATAATAAACCTTCACTGTTCATAAAGTTGTGTGATAAATGCACGTGTGGTTACTCTGGATAAAAGCACCGAGGTCAGCAGGCAAAGCTGGGAAGCAGCAGCCCCATGGAGCCAGATCCTAGCACAGGGCAGCCCATCCATCAGCAGGGTGGGATGTTCCAGCCCATTCCCAAGCAGCTCACCCCGAGCTGGGATAACTCCTCACCCATCACAGACACACCACTTGCACAAAATAAGAAACTTTTGGCATTTGCAAAAGGAGTACAGCACTGATTGGAGTGCAGGTGAGAAGAATGGCACTTCAATTATTATTGTTATTTTAAAGTGAAACTCTGATTGCTAGGGGCATCCTGATTTTATTGAGCTCATTTTATTTTCCCTACATATATTTGAATAATATGTCCTTTGCCAGCAATAAAAAATTGTCATATACCCCCTCACCACAAGTAGTAGTTTATATAAACATAGCATTGGCCTGATGAGTCCAGATATGAACCTCTTTGTTTATACAATTTCTCCACAATTTGCAATATTTATGATTTAGAAAAGGAACCAAGGGGGAAACAGCCTGTGAGGAGCTATTGTGCCTGCAGACTTGATTCACCAGGTAGGGATGTGGTCTCAGAATAATGATCTTGTTGAAAATAACAATAATAAAAGTAGTAGTAAAACAATATGAACTTTCAGTGTATTCCCCTCACATTGGGAGACTCAGTAACATGGCAGTTTTAGCCCTAAGGGACTAAAACTCCACACCAAGGTGGTCAGAACCCCTCTTTGCCAGCACTACAAGAGTGTTGAGCTGCTCCTGTGTGAGTGCGGCCACCGAGGGCCCCGGAAAGAGCAGGACAAGGACAGGTACCCTTGGTGACCCATGGGACAAGAGACGGATGAGCAGCACAGCAGTGAGGTTCACCCTCTGCAGCACAGGGGCACTGGAGAGACCGTGTTCATCTGAAGAAGCAGTAAAGTCCCACAAAGAAATGAGTAAATGGGAGAAAGATTTCCATCCTCAGTTGTGCCAAGCCCAGACAATCCAGCTGGCGAGAGAGAAGAGGGCTCTCCCCCGTGGGACATCTAACAACAAGGACTTTACATCAGCAGCGCATCAAGAGGCAGTATGAGTCCAAGGAAGAAGAAAAGCAGAGCAAGAGCTGCTTTCAGGAGGTTTCTTCTGGGGTTGTATCCTCCAACCACCATGGCCATGGTGCACAAAAGCCATGAAATGCCAGGGAGTGGAAGATCAGCCACGTTCAAGAGGGCACTTCCTTCCCCCCCACCGTGCTGCCAGAGGTCTGGGGCAGACAAACCCCAAACCCAACCTTTATACAACAACACTCAGTTGGAAGCAGAGGTGTTCCACCAGCCAGGCACTGGCTATTGTGAGGGCCCAGCCATAAACGGTGTTTTTTACAACAATTTCCTCCAAATTGGATTTTCATCATGATCAGAGAGCCATTTACTGGAAGTAATTGCTAATTACACACATGTCCCCTGTAGAGAGGATGTACAGTGAAATGAGCATTTTGGTGGGAATTTCTCGCACATTGCACCTCCCACAATTTCACCCGTAGACATTTTCCAGCAGGGCAGGCTCAAAAGTTCTTCATCTGACTTCAGCAAGAGTTTGGGCTCAGCACAGTCCTGTGAGAGTCTGCTGTATATGTTTTGGCCAATTAGAAAACAAAACACGAAAACAAATACTCCTTGAATTACTCTGAAAATCCCACAGGGCACCTTGTCCATACTGCCGACAACTACAATATTTTTCTTTAGTCTATTCTCACTGTGGTTTTCACTGGCCAGTGTGGCATGGCTTTCCTAGATCTCTCAGGAGACCAGTCCACAGACCACTAGCCTGTATTATTTTTTCCATGGCTTGAAGTTTTCCTTAGCTCAGTTTCATCCCATTACTCTTTCCACTTAAAAAAAATCCCAGATAATTCTCCTTATGCATACACCAGCAGCTTTTCTGTCTACCCAAACTCCTTACAGGAGACATCTTGAATTTTTTTTGCTCCTAAAGAAGCCAAGCAGCCACGTCTGCGGAGGATGGATTTCACCACTTTGGCAAGGAGCTTCTGAAGATATTTACTTCCAATGTCAGATCCTACATTTATGGCTGTGTGAGGCTCTCATATTGCAAAGGAGCCTTAGTCTAAGCCCAGCTTTGGGTGGAAACTCACCCTGAACCCAGGAGGTTCTGGTTCCTCTCCCCAACATCTTTGTGCGTGCATCCAGCACCAACATCTCTGGGTTACGCACCTAAATAAAATGATGAAAATTTATTTCCTCCTTCACATATGACAATAAAACAAATCACCCTGATAATTCCAGCGTCTCACCTCAGGACCTGCAGGAGCTGCCAGCGAGAACCATAAATCCTTTTATGGATTTATGACCACACAGTTACCTTGTGATATCCAAATAAACCCACCTGGATGAAAACTGTGGAGTCAAATTTATTCCTGGAGCAACTCTGCTGAAGGCCCTGGAGTTAGTCCAGAGATTAATTTGAAAGAGTGTCCATAGCACAGACCAGTTGTGTTGTGTTCCTGGCTGCAGCTAAGAGCTACAGAGTGTCCTGGACTTCAGAGCATGGGATTTTCCCTTTTCAGCTGCATGGGATTCTTTCAATAAAGGTATAACAGGAAGAGCAATGAATAACCTTGTTTTGTTTAGAGATTTGGGGACCTAGGCAAGAGTTGGTCAAAGCAGCTGGGATAAAGCATTCTCCATCAGGAAATGCCATTTTGTTGGCTAAGAACTTGATGCAGGAGCCAGCATGTTCTGATAGAATTTCCTTTAAAACAAAAATTGAACCATGGTGTTTTGGTGAGAATAAACCTTAAAATTAAATTTCATTGGAACAGAGCAAGTCAATTATTCGTTGCCAAAGAAAATGTTGTTCTGAACTGTTACTTTGCATTACATCCCTAATTATAAAAGTAATACTGAATTGGAATGAAACCTTTTGATTTATTGAACCAGAACATTTTGACTAATTCAAAAGAGCATGTCCCAGAAATGTGTTTTTTACAGGCAATTTCAAACTTTGTGCCAGTTGTTCCGATTCAGAACAGATCTCTGCATTTTGAAATCACAGATTTCCCAGTTAAATGGCAATAGGATGCTTGAGAAAACCCAGCAATTTGCACAAAACTGGTGGCAATTTTACCCATAAGCTCCTCACACTCCCAGAGCCCTCTGCCCACCCAGCACAGCCACAAGACACCTCATCCCCACCCCTGTAATTGTCCAGAGTGGGGAGGAAAAGCAGTCACCAGGCTATTGGGTGGTTAACTACACAACTGTTACCTAATGGTCCTCATTTGCATGATTTTAATAATAATGAGCAAAAACCAAACAGTTAAGTTGCACTTTCTACCTCAGCAAAACCGAGCTATAATTGTGTAGAGAATAATTTTATGGGTGAAGTGTGCCCTATATTATAAGAGATTAGAATAAAGTGCTCTAATATTCAATGTCTTAGCAGGTGCAGGCACTTACCTGGGCAATTAAAATCTTTTTAATATACAAATCACAGCCAATGAGACTATCAGCACAACAAACTGGATCTTTGAGGACATACTGTGTTTGTCTAAAATAGATTTTTGTTTGCTAGCAATAATTTCTTTAACTTTTGTTTAAAAGAGCAAATGATAAATGCAGACAATTGGCAGGAGATTTTTTAAAAAAATCTTATTTCTGTGAAAGCATTCACTACATCTCTACCTTTGTGTAATACAGGCATTGATGCCTTTTACCTAAAACCTCTTTTTAAAAGTATCCACATGAAACAATTAATATTATATTTTAAAATTGTATCTGCTAGGGGATACTGGGCTGGGTTGAATAGAGTTTGGCCTTGAAATAAGAATCTGAGCATGGAAAGCACATGACTTTTCTTTAATTGATGGATTCATTAAGTTCATTAAATGCCTTCCTTTGTGCTCAGAGCATTCTGTGAATGTGAACAGGTAAGANCACCACCCAGCTCTGCACATAAAACCACACTGGATTTGTGTTAACTTGTGAATCTTTATTACCTTTTAAAAAGCAGGATTTTGTATGCAAATATCAGCCAAAACAGTAAAGGACTGTCAGTAATTTTAGGGAGCGAAGGCAGAGAAGTGAGGTTCGTCACCCAGGCCCACCACTCCTCCCACCTTCAGTCCAACCCAGTGATGCAGTCCCTTCCTACAGGAGCAGGGCAGGAGGTGCTGGATCACCCACAAACCCATTTCCCAGATTGTCAAGACCCAGAAAAGCAATTTGGGCAAGGACAGCAAATTGGAGTTTGCACAAGGAGTGTCCCTTTCTCCTTGTTGCCCTGTGGAAAACAATCCTGGTGGTTTCCCAAGGAGGAAGCAAAGCCTGGCAGCTTCCTCACTTAATTCACACCTCTGCCTGTGCAGAGAGGTGCAAATTGCACCTCCCAGAGCTGCCTCTCCAGGAGGGTTTATCCTAAAGTAGGGCAGGCTTTGCTGCACAACCACCCTTTGAGCAAATCCTCTCCTGGAAGGCAGCTTTCATCCAGGGACACTCCTCAACCTCAGCTCCACAGCAGGGAGCCTTGGATGCTTGGGTCTGAAGGAATTGCCACAGCTCCAGTATTTGCAGTTGTGAGGACATGCCAAGCCTGTTCTGGCTGCACCAGGAGGGCTCACAGCCTTTCCCATCTGGGAAACAGACTGGGGAAGAGAGGTGCTGAGTGCCTGGAAGGAGCTGGAATAATTTAAGGCTGAAGGCAGACTGAGAAATGAGTTTGTGAAGACCAACAGGGAGGTACTAAACCAGCCACAGACCGAGCCAAACCATGGATATCATGTGAGATCACCCCTTTGGGAAGTGTCCTAAAGTCCCACAGGGCACAGAATGAAATCAGTTTACACAGAGTGCACTCAGCCACTGAATGAGTGTTTGGCTGGAAATCAGGGCCACGTCAAACATTTTGCAGGTAACCCCAAGAGTCCCAAGAGAATGTTGCTCCTCCTTGAAGAAGCTGTTGGTTTCTGGAGTTTTGTTTTTGCGAAAAAGTGGAAAATACTCCTAGCGCAGCTAGTTTAGATAGAAAATCACTTCACAATATGTGAATAAATACGGGCTTTTCCACCTCAAGAGAGGTTTCATGACTCGTGAAACCACACACCTTGAAAAAAAGTTATGTTTCCAAACTAGGCTTCGCATTTCAGCCTACAGAGAGAGACAGGCAAATGTACTTTGCATGGCCATCCCTGCTACAAACACCAGTGCCCTTCTCCATGCCCCAGGTCTCTGGCAGATCTTCCTGTGCAACTGGAAATGAACAGCTTGGACCCTTCCTCCATATCTGGGTGATTTTAAGTTGCCACAGCAATGCCCAGATTGGGCACTGGTCTCTCTTGGAGACCCTTCCTGCGGTGAGCAGCAGCACTTGCCAGAAGCTCATAGAGAACAAGCTAGAGAAAGCAGCAGCCCACCCTCTTTGCTGAGGGGGTCATTTGGCTGGCCCAAAATCCCCAAAGAGGTTTGCGAGTCCGGATCTCCCTCATCCTTCTGTTTTAATGCTTATGTCATTAACCACAGCACACTTGGCTCCCTTCTTGTTAAACCATAAACATGGGAAAATCCCTGAAGTTACCAGTGCCTTAAAAAAATAAATAATGCAAGCTCTGAGCCTCTCTGCTTCTGCTGCGGAAACAATTTAAACCCGAGCTTTGGTTCGTACCCAAGCTACTTCTTAAAGAAGCTTAAAGCACTTTAATGTTCAGACATTCTTGCACACCCAGTATCAACATTTTGCCTCGCGGTCTCTTCCAAGTTCACTGGGAAATACACATCTGCAACTGTTTTACATACTTTTTGCATTCTCATTTCCTAGGCCAAAAGTCTTCCACTATCAAGCCACAAATTAATCTAATTATTTGGATATTTAGGCCTTTTAGGCTCGAATCAGCAGAGACTTAGGCATGTGTCTAATATTGCCTCTGCAACGTGACTGCTGGGGGACTATTTAAAGATAAGCACATGCCTAAACACTGCACTGAATTAAGCCTCAGCATCTTCAGAAGCTGGCTTGAAACAAGCCAGGGTTTAGGCACGTAAAAAATGCCTTGGAATAGAAAACCAGAGGATGGGAAAGTATTTAGCAGGTGTGCACAAACACCCTACGAAAAGGATAGATTGTTTTGCACAAAAGTACTCAACATGTGGCTGAGATATCTGCAGTAATTAGGAGAAGGGAACAATTGAAAAAAAAAAAAGGAATTATTTTTGTAACTCCTCATATGGCAACTTTGACAAGTTTGAGGAGACTTATTTCACCTTTAGCACTGTCTTTTAAGACTGGTCAATGACAAATTAGGAGCTTTTTTCCACAGCACAAACATGAAGGTGTCGCGTTCTGCAAGGGGCCAGCATTGGGCCAGCCTTGCCTCCACCCTCTGGTCTGTGTGGCCTTAAGAAAAACAATTCCCAAAAAGGACTTGTGACCAAAAATCAAATGTGCAATACTGTAAATAGTTAAATGAAAGCAAATAAGAGCAAAGGCAAACTGTAAGAATCTCTATCAAGTTTCCTGCGCAATCTGGGCATTTATATGCAATACTTTCAAACCTTTAAAGAAGCTAAATTATCCAGGCCCGTTATCCTGGTGTTCAAATTCCACACATGACTCTGCTCTGGGGGAATGGCAGAAATGTGACACTCCTTCGGGGACCACCCTCGGACAGCCAGCAGAGGGGACATCCAGATTTGGAATGCTGGGGAAGGAGTTTTTGTTTGTCTCCGGGAAGAACCACCCCTCAAAAGGGAAATTGTGAGGCCGTTGTGCAACGAGCTTCCCAAAACACCAGCGGAGTGCCCTAGAGCACCCCAGGGACACCTGGGGAGGTGGGTCGCACTGCCTGCCCACGGCTGGAGTCGTGCTCTCCCTGCAGGGCTGTGGCTCCAGCTGCTGCCACCCACTCGCTGTGTGACCCCGGCGGCGCTCATGATCCATCGTCCCGTCACCCTCACCGTTTACAGCAAAAAAGCCATTTAGCCAGAGCCTGCAACCCTTCAGCCAGCAAAGCCTTGACAGCAGAGGTTATAGGAGGGGGGAAAAAAAAAAACGGGGGGGGAAAAAAAAAGAAGAGAGAGGGAGAGAAAGAAAGAACAATGTGCAATCGGTGCTGCATTAGAGATGGAAAAAGTACTTAAAGCCTGCAACATTCATCAAGGCTGAATACATAAATGCCACATTTTGAATAAGCCAAGCAAAAGACAATGACAAAGGAAAGGCGCGTTGCTTCAGGAATCTCTATCATTTTCATTTGCTGCTGTCAGGAACCTGTTTTTTGCCTCTCACTCTATCAGCCATTATAGCATTAATGAAGTAACCTCACATAGTTATTGACTGGCTTGTCAGAGTCCCTGCCTGATCCCTTAATAGAAACCATTGGTCTTCAGTTAAAAATGGGGTGAGCTGGGAGGTGCTGTGGGCATGTGCTGAATTTCAAGTGCACTCCTGAGGTTATCAAAAGCCATGAAATGCAAATTATTATATTTTTTAAACACACAGATTTCATGCAACTGAGCATATAAAATTGACTAATACTGTACTTTATGCATTCCTAATAATGTTTCCAAATATGCTCTGCATATGATCTTTCCCCAGAAAGTTGTGGGTGGTATTTGAATAAGCAGAAATGGGCCTAGTTTTATTTTGTGAATAAAGTAGTTTCCTGGATGTTGCGAGTCTCTGTTCCTTCTAATATAAGGTAATGTTTATGCACTGTCTGTTCAAACAACATGGGTAATCCTTTGTCTGAATTTCTGTCTCAGATCAAAATCATTTTCCCTTCTTCATTTTTTTCCCCCCTTTCCTTTCATAAAGCATCCAAAGTCCCAGAACTAGTATATTCTCATTTACTAGAAATTGAGGGTTGGCAGAGGGTCTAGAAATAACTTCTTTTCCCAGAAGGTAATAAATCCAGGGAGTAATCTAAAACACTGAGTTGTTAATTCCAGTACCACCACGCCACTGCCTGTGCTGCGGGTACCCCGCTGAATCAGCCCTGGTGACAAGCAATCAGGGCCTGCACATCCTCCCGCAGTGGCTTCTGGAGGACGAGGCATCCAAAGAAGCCTTTCCCAGCCTGGGATTCAGGACTGCTCACCAGTGGGAAAAGCTCCAGGGCGACCTTTCGCAGGCACCTCGAGGGAGGTGACGCAGCCTGTGGTCTGATGATTTTCATCGAGGCTCTTAGCATGGCACCCAGATGTGCACTTTGCACATCTGTAATCAGCTAAATCGCAGCCCGGGAAGCACCCAGTCCTCTCAGCACGCAGCACTCGCAAACCGCGCAGCCCTGCCCCGAGTGAGACCCTGCTCAGCAAACCCAGCCGACTTTCTGGAGTCAGGCTCTACCTGCAGGGAAGGTTTGAGCTGCTAGCCCTGATAAATAAACTCCTCCACTTTGAGCTCAGGAGAGTCTCAGAGGTTAAACACGGCACTGGTTTTGAAAACAATGAACGAGCAGCCTCACGTCTCGCTCGGCACAGACAGCGGCGAGAGGAAGAGTTGTACAGCCAGACCTGATTTGAGATTGTTCAGACCTCTTGGGTCTGCAAAACTGGGTTGGCATTCTCAGAAGAACAGACTCCCTTAATAATTGTGGTCTTCTCTCATTTCTGATTGGGCTAAAAATTCCCTCAGAACAACTCTCACGGCACTTCCACATCCCTGGTCTGAAATTAAGCAAATTTATCCTAATGAATACTGTTTGTTGATTTGGTGACACGTTTTCTGAATCTGAAATATTATGAAATTCTTTAATTCTGCCCCTTCTCCCCCTCCCACCCCATTTTCTTCAATTAATTATTTGCAGGCTGTTTCCCTCCATGAAAGACATTCCTTTTCATTGGAACATTTGGTGGGTAGCATGTTAGGAATGCCTTTCATTTAACCTATTTCCAAAATACTCCCTTAGCCCCTGTGTGCAGTGCTAGCAGCACATTTACCCATCCCCTCACGTGGTCATGGGAGGGACACAGGGCACCATAACAACTCAACTGCTCCAAAATCAGAGCAAGGAGGTTTCCAAGGGTCTTTGAGGGGGCCACAGCATCACCCAGTGTACACACACCCTCCAGCCCAGGACATCCCTGCGTTGGTTCCCTACATTTGCCTTAACTCCCTGTAGCTAGTCCACATCAGCACATATTTCCAGGGCTGTCCCTGCAAGGGAGTAGGGCTTGGATGCAACATTTCAGATTAGTGTGAGCCATGCAGCTCTCACAGCCCAGGGTCTGGGAGACCATCTTCTATTAAAACTATTTATCATGGCCTGAAACCCACAGTTCCTCCCCAAATTTTAATGTCCCCAGTGCTCTTGGGTGACAGATAAACCCCCTTTGTCATCATTGTGCAGGAAAAGCTTATCCTTAGCTGAAAAAAAACGAGTTTTCTCTTTGCATATGAGGGAAAAAGCTCCGCAACATGACACCACTTCCTAATCCAGGAGAGAGCAAATGGGACAAGGCCTGTGCTCTCCACCACATCTCAGGAAAGTCTTAAGGCATTGGGTTCTGGTCCAGTGCAAAGCCCAAGTGGCCAACAAGCATCTTTTTGTGTGAGTTTGCACACTGACAGCTCTGGGCAGAGCAGAGGGTCTGTTGTTCAGATTCTCACTTTCCAGTGTGATTTGTCCATCCCTACTCAGAAGCTCCATTATCTTTCAATTTTTCTCCTTTCGGGACATTTTTTCTTCCCCTTCAGGATACTCTGGTGCCATGTCTGTAGCCTGAACCCCACAGTCAGCCACTCTTGCCCACAGCTCCTTGCTCTGCAGCAGTGACACAAGGAGTGGCCCTTACACACAACGTCACTGCCAGGACCTCATCAGGTCCGATCTTCTAACTGTGCTCAATGATTGCTGAAAGGAACCAAAAAATCGTCAGTGAACTTCAGCTTCCCTGGTAATTAATATTGTTATTACGGAATTGTTAACAATTATTAGACTCCGGCAATGCAGCATCAAAGATTTTGATCATCTCCAGGAAGACAGAGCCTGCACGACTCTGCTTCCATGGATTACATCTTTGGCCTCATTTCAACTGTACCTCTAATGCCTGCCCTGGGACGAGCCCGGAAAAGGTTCCTAATTGCTTGCAAGAAACCCTGCTTGATTCAGACATAAATAAATTCAGTCTCAAGACCATCTTGTTTTGGGGACACGCTCCAAGGTCCTCAGAGAAACCTGCATGGATTCCGCGCTTCCTGGCTGCCACCAGGGCAGCGCCCAGGCAGGCACGGAAACTCACAGGAGCAGTGAAAAACTGACATTATTCTTAAAGGCTGCTAAACCCAGCAAATTCACAGTGGCGTTGGCTGTATGCAAACAGGCCCACCGTTCCCAGCGTTTTGTTGAGTGCAATATATTTGGCATGCAAAAGCTGTGTCTTCAGGGATTTTTTTTAGGTTTTTTTTTAGGTTTTTTTTTTTTTTTTTAAATAAGTAGTCTGGATGTATCGTAAGAGACAAAGTAATTAGCATTCACTCAGCCCAGCAGGGCAGCAATTTAAACTTTTACAAGGAGTCAAAGTTCAGGATGCTGCCCTGCCATCAACTTTCTACATACAGATGGGATACAGACTGGAATATCCAAATGCTTCAAGCTACTCTGGGTTATTTGAAACTCCAATAGACACATTACTGTGGGGAAATTGCTTAATCTGCTCCAGGATTTATTGCTATTGTATGTTCAGTATGGAGGTCCTGGAGGGTCGCAAAGAGCTGCTCTCAGTGCAAGTATTTCATACCATACTAAAAAAGTTTCTGACCATACCTTTAATCCTCAACATCATTACACCCTATTTTTATGCAGACAAGCACATAAAAACACTCCACAAAATGAATGGGTGTTCACACCGTACTCCCAATAATCCCAGGCATGGGGAAAGGAGGGAGGCAAAGCACTCTGCTGCTCACTTCCGTCCAGGAAAAGGCAACTTTGTTATGTAAAGTAAATAAATAGAAAAGTCAGGAGGGGGGAAAAAAAAAAAAAAGTGCTCTACTGCGTTGGATTGATTTAAGAGTAAGCATGTGCTGCCGGAGAAATAGATTTTTTCACCTCTTAGGCAGTCATTTTTACAAATGTATGAGGTGAGCACCGATTAAAGCTCGCCAAGAAAGAAGCATTTCCCCATTCTCTCCCCCGTCTTTTTTCTGTTCATCCCACCCTTCTCTCCCCATCTCCGCTCTGCCAGGCAGACCCCAATCTGTTTGGGGGCACTGGTGGGGAGGAGAGGAATCCCTGCCCACCTTGGGGAGAAAACCCTGTGTCCCAGGGCTCACAGGGGTTCAGGAGGGGGAGGGGGGACTGAAGCCAGTCACAGGAGAGAAAAATACTCTGCACCACTTAGCATAATTATTTGGGGCTTTCAGAGGGAAAACAGGAACAATTATTTTTCCCTTGTTTCCCACCCCCAGGCTTTCACTTGTAAGAGCAGGTAAAACTGACTAGAAAGAGGAGATAAATGTATAAAAGCATTCCTTTTGTACACAATTCATATTCAGCACAAGCAAAACAACTCGAGCAGGAAGGAAACTCGGGTACCACAGACAAAAATTTAACAACCTGGGTGAAAAACAGTCTTGTCTAATTCCCCTGAAAAGTATTGTCATTATTCTGGTGGCTTCACCAGCTTAAAAAAAAAAAAAAAAAAAAAGTTGGAAAACTCCACCCTGAGTTTTGATGGCACCTTTGCACCTCAGAAAAATAAATTCAAAGGTGAAAAGCAAAAGCAGAAGGAATCAGCACATAAAGATTTTAGGCCTCATGCAGGGATGAGCACTGATTCTGTATGTCCCCCTCTTTATGCAAGTTTCAGATTCAGAATGAAGCACTTGCCTTGTTTGCAAATGCAAGTATAATCTCCCAGATTCTCGCTACTTCCTATTTGCCAAGCAAAACAAACTTGGAACATGAACAGTTCAGCTCTTTCCCTTTTCCAGAAAACCTATTAAAAGGTGTCACCTTGTATATGGCATGTATAAAACCGGGGAGAAACAACCCTCCGCCTCCCCACTTTCCCTTCGAGGACAGAGGGAACATTTGCCCTCTTCAATAAGCCAGCCCAGGACATGAAGGAGGTGTTCCGAGTCAGTAATTCAGGCTGTCCTGCGAGTGCTGGAGGAGATGGGGATGGCTGATCTGTACTTTCATTCAGAAATAAACCCCACATCACTTCCTCCTCAAATGAGACTGACTCCTTACTCCCCAGCCCCAATGCAAATTTGCACTGGCTTAAGTCATTAAAAGATCTAAAAAGTTTATTTCCTTTTCTTTGTTTTAAGCCTGCCAGATTTCTTCTCACAGGTGAAATACCAGGAAAAGCAAGATAAGGATTCCTAAACATTTAGGGATTTGCCCAAACTCAGCAGAGAGGAAAAAAATGATAAAGATTAGTATTCACATAAAATTTCCAGACTTGCCTCCAAGAGGCCTAAAGAGTTTGGGTACCTGTCTGACTGCTGGTCTCCAATACTTTTGGAAACTATTCAACACCAACAGGATCTTGTCCAGTGAGGTCAACACCAGCCCTCATAGGACCCATCACAGCACCCTTAATCCCAGAGCCAAGCTTAGCTAAAACTCAAATAAAGCTTTTTTTCTTTACCTTCATTAAGGCCTGTTCTTATCACACATTTAGACAAACTCTTACTGCTAAATTTTCTTTTTTTATGCCACAAGTGCATTTTCTAATTGAAAAGAGAGGTAACTTGTTTTAGTGTCACAGGCTTTAATTAAGCATAGTTTGTCTAGAACAGCTCCAGGGTTTATTTATTATTTATTAAAGAAAGGTTAGTTATTTATTGGGGTGGGGGAAGACACATCTGTTAGTTGCAACTTCACGGAATGAACCAGACAGCCCATCACTCAAACTGCTTTAGGACATGAGTGGATTACTATCAGGGTCAGGAAAAAATACTTCTTTTAACTGATGTGTTACATAATGAGGATATTTTTGATACTTTCAAGTCTTCCTTGAAGCTGTGGCTGTTCCTGGTCACTATTCAAGGACAAGACATCGGGTTTAAGGGGAGGGAGGAAATGAAACGGGTCTTAGTTTGTACTTTACTGTAGGAGTGCTCCCACATCACTGAGACAGGCACTGCAAAAGGGGCCAGGACAGCAGAGACAGGCTGCTCAAGGGCCCCTCACTGACATTTTTCCTTCCCTCTGGCAGATCCAGCACCAGAAGTGAGGATCAGTCCTGGTGCAAACAGACCAGTGCGCAGGGAAGAAGCCTCTGGGAAGCGGTGGGACACGCTGCAGAGGCAAGCTCCTCTGTTGAACAGTTCTTTGAGGGCAGGAGCCTATAAACCCAATGAGGGGCCTAAAAAGCCATGCTAAATTATATTTTTGCCTTTTTTTTTTTTTTTTTTAATTAAAAAAGCTTTAACTTTCCCCTCACCACTTCTGGACTGAATTGGTTTGATCCAGAGAGGTAGTTATGCATAAGAGCAACCACTTTATATTGAATTAGGGGATTTCTCATGCAACACATCTCACCAATTACAAGGCAGGGATGCAATTCTATGATTTATAATACATTATACTGTTAAATAATATAACATTATAGATACAATTTGTACCTATCTCTCCATGGATTAGAGAGGTGGCACATGAAGAGTGGATCATTAAACAGCAGTGCAAGGCCAGGGGCCAAGCACTTCTGTTTAACAAGCTGCTCCAAGTACCACCCCTCTAATCCATGGAGAGAGAGAATAAATTGTTCCTGTATTTTGTTCTAAGTCAGGTTCTTTGGGTGTGTTTTGGGGGGTTTATATTACAATAATAATAGAAATAATAATAATTTCTGTTTAGGGGTGTTGCTTTCTGGGGCTGAACTGGTTAAAGTTGAAGGAGTTTCTGTTCCACAGAAGATCTGGAATTCACAATCTGGACAGACTTGAGGGCGATCTGGGGGGAGAGGAAACGACTCTCAGGCCATTCCGTGGCAGTAACACCCACACCCTCCCAGGTCAAAGGCACACTTGGAGAGGACAGCCAGCTCCAGGCTGCCCCAGATGAACAGGCTGCAAATGGCAGGGCTGGCCTAAGGCAGGAGCTTGGCTACATCCTCACTCCATCAGGCAGGAACGGCCCCGGAGCACCCAGCAGCCCCTCAGCCCCCAGCCTGCAGAGCTCAAACCCCACCAGCAAGGCTCTGGGTGACACCAGAGCCTTCGTGGGTGGGGACACCAGGTTTCCAACGCTGGCATTCCCCATTTCCCTGCGCAGCCTCGTGGCCGCTCCCGTCAGAACATTAAGAAGCGGCCGTGGCTCAGCGCGCCGAGGTCTTCGGGAGGACAGAGTTGACACGGTGGTATTTCAAGGCATCGATGGCCACGTGTAGCAGCTGAAGGTGAGCTCTTTGACCTCCATCTCTTGTGTTTATATTACCTCTCCAGGGTCAATAAATGCAGATAGGAGCACCAGGCTCGACAGACAACGCGCTGCTTTATAACACTGGCACCGGGATTAGGGTTCCATGCCTTGGCTGCCAGGTTTATTAAACTCCATTACTATCCCCTTAACGATGACAACACCTTTCCATAACAGTACAGTTGCTTGGCTCCCGAGGAGGGCAGCACAATGAGGGAGCCTGAAGATATAGGGACACTGTTAGGCTGTCTTATAGCCCCTAACTCATCACCTGACAAGGCATTGATTTCTATTGACAATTTCATTGTAATGTCATAACGTAACCTGAATTCATCTTTCATCTACTTCAAAAGTAAACAGTGGCTCTTAGAACAGGGGGGAAAAAAAAAATAGTGCTTGAAAATAAAAAAAATAATAAAAAGAATTTTTATTCCAGCTTTTCCTCAAAAAACCCAAGAGAACGAAGACCACTCAGCAGCTACATGGAGCAGGGCAAACTATTAATAGAAAACACATTATTTGACAAATTTTATCACTGCTTCAATTTGCAAATTATTCACAAATCTACTGTCACTCATTTAATTCTGTTCAATTTATGAAACTATATTAAATTAGCATTATTCCACAGAAACTATTTTCAGCCTCCAAAAAAATTTGCAGGTGATATTTACAGTATTAGCTGACAATTCACCGTCACCCCAGCCATGCTAAGGTGCCATTACTGTCCCTCAGCTTAACAAGCTGTGAAATAAACAGGGATTGGGGGGATCCTCCGATCAGGCTTTCCACGCTATGTTTGAAAGAGGAGATAAAAAGGAAAGGCTGGCAGGGCTTGGCGTTGGCACCACATTACATTTCTATTAATAAAGAATGGCAATCAGCTCTGAAATTAATGTGAATCTGTTATCTCCTCACACACACAAAGAACTCATGTCTAATGTGTTCACACGGACTCCGGTGCAAACCATGGGGCCAAGCCACTCATTTTTCTGTTTCACTGCCTCTGTGCCTTGGCTCTGGTCTGGTTTTGTGTGTTTTTTCCTCAGAAAAGCATGTGCAGACATGTAGGATAAAGATCTGTCAGCACAGTCCCTCTCTGTGTTTCTAGAGACTACACAGATGTATTTCATACGCCTCCAAAATGCAAATTGAAATTCGCTAATTTCTAGGTTTTGGCCACCTGTTGCACTTCACCACTCCTGTTTAATAGACACATGGTGCAGATTAAAAGTTCCACTGGACTGAAGGCTGAGATGTTTCTAAAGCCCTCCACAAGACACACTTAGCAGACAGGAACACTAAGGTACAAATTTCCACACTATGGTGAAAGGGACCCTGGAGCCTTAAGAAAAGTGAAATAAAATAATGAAAACACACCTGTTCATTTCAGTTTCACGGGATTCAGATGATATACAAAAATTCCCTAAGCAATTTTCCTGCAGCACAGCTCCCTAATGAGGCTGGGGAAGCAGCTTCTCTCCACACTCCCACAAATAGCTAGTCAGGATGAGCAGAAAAGGCAAATTCAGTCTTTCAGGGTGGAAACCATGCTAGAGAAGCCAAGCTGCTGGTTATGGCTCAGCCATCAGCCAACCACCTTCTCCAGTGATGGACCATCCCATGACAAAATCCTAATTTTGAGATATTTGTTTGGGGCATTTGCTTTTTCACCAATGGTTACTTGGGGTATTGTTTCAAGTTATGTTCAAGTAGTCCCACACTGAATAAAGAATAAGGAAATAATCTAAAATTACCATTTGTCCTCTAAAGTTTTAGCATAAATAGGATCTCAAGGTATTTCATGACATTGTCTTAGGCAACAAGAAAGCACAAGATAGAAATATTCTAAGTCTAGAGAAAAATAAAGTAAAATGAATAGCCATTGCAAAAGGCAGCAACAAACCCAACACCTGAGGAGGTGCGCACTGACAGGGAATTTGAATTCCTTTTAAAACATTATCCCATGCATTGTGTCTGCTGTGTGTTCCAGGGACACTGTCTCTCCAGCTGTGACCCATCAAGCTACTCCTGTGGAAAAGATAGAGTCATCCTGGGATACTGTCACATCCATCTCCCACAGGAGAAGAGACCTGACAGTGCCTGGGCCATCTTGGCAAAAAGAAGCGACAAAGAGCAGCCAGGAAGGGAAGCTGGGAAGAGCTGCATCTCCCAGCAGGGAAGGGATGAATCTGATAGACTCCCCCTCGCACTCTTCTCCAACCTCGGGGCCCAGCTGGACTCGGCATCCCAACTGCTCTCCCCACGAGGACAGGGGACGTGGGAAGCGCGGGGCTGGCAGCGCACCCACCAGGCTCCGAGGGATCCGAGAACGCCCTCGGGTTCGCAGGCACCCGGAGCTTGCCAAATCGTTTCAGCTCATCTCTAATTGTCAGCGATCTCTATTAGCTCGTAGTGTGGCTTTGACATAAGGATGAACAGAAGGGTTGTTACTGGCTAGTGAGAGGAGAGGAGCTTCTGGTCCAAGGAAGAAAAGGATCTTCCATGGCAGAAGGAAGAAAAGTTTTTTTTTTCTCCTTCCCACGTAGGCTAAGCTATATGAAAGGCTAACTGAGAAAAGACAAAGGGACTACGCAACGGATGTCCATCAGCCTAAACCTCCCCTAAAATCATATTTAAAAAAGAAAGAAGGGAAAAAAAGGCTTTGTGGCTTGCCTCTCAGTATTAACCAGTAAGAGATCTCTTTCATAATTGTCTCCAAAAGGAAAAAAAAAAAAAAAGCAGAAAGGAAAATAGCACTGCATGCACCAATCCCAGTACAGCATGACTCCATTTGAGTCCTCAGCTCCAGGAGGTGGCTGGTTTGGCAGTGGCAGCTCCTTCTCCAGAGCATTTCCCTCTCAAATGGCTGGTCCTCAAGACGCATAGCCACAGTGCAACTCTCCCCAGGACAACTGAAGCCAAAAAAATTATGCAGATGGAAAGTAAAGGGAGATGGGAAAGAAAGGTCTTGACTACACTGAGACCACGTTGTCTCAGATTACACCAAAGTTCTGATCTTTCCATATTCTTTCCTTGAGTAACAGCCCGAGTTAATAGGACCTAAAAATACCCCAAACACCTTTTTGATTTTGCAAACTGTATTTCATTCATGCATGTTTGCCCGGTGATGCATCATTAAAATTGTAATGAGATAGCTGCCAGCCCTGGAAGGGTGTATTGCTCCCTGCACTTGGAATGCTAAAGAGGGACTGAAGCCATAGAGGAGGTTAAAATGAGTTTCACTATATAGAAATGAGAGGGAAACTAAGTCAGGCCTGGAGCCAGAAGCTACCCAAACAGTCTAGGGCCACAACCACCTCTACTTCAGACTGAAGTTTTTTGCCCAATACAAACAGAAAAAGCATCACTTAGGTCCCAGGGGCAGGCTCAGCTACGTGTTGGATGCTGGGGTGGAGTCAGGCAGTCAGGTGGCACCTGCACCCCCTCACAGTGGCTGGGGATGAGATGTGCCACAAACAGGGAGCATAAAGCAGCCCTAAATTAAAGTGCTTCCAACACAACGCAATTACACTACATAATGTTTACTTATCTTATATACACTCAGAGGAAAGATAAATGTCTAGTGAAAACCACAATCCACTATTAAACAGCTATAAAATACTTCGCTGTCTTCCCATTTCAAAAGCTCCCATAGTATAAATAGTGGTCAAAAGTTCAGTGAACTGTCTTGTAGTCTGGTGCCCCATTCAAACCATGCTATTTCCAGAGAGTCTCCTGACACCGTATCTAATTTCCAAAATGAATATGCTTTAATTTTCCTTCTTCATGCATTGTGCTTTTTCCTCATTTAAAACAGCAACAGCCTCTGGCAGTAAAGGACATCACATTTCTGTGCGAGATGAAGCTTTTTTCCCCCGATATGCAGGAGAATGGCATGGGTCAAGGGAGAAAAAATGTATGCAAAAAACATCACACCCCACTGACCCCAGTATATTTTACATTACAATTTTGCCATTTCCAATATAGGTTCATTTTGCAGTGGACCATATCAGCCATATTTCAGGATTTATAAAAAAAAAAAAAAAAAAAAAAAAAAAAAATCAGTACCTGGAGCATTGTCTGCATAGGGTCTGTCCTAATGCAATATATGGATTGTCCCATTAATGTGTAGTGTAGCTTGCAGAGAACACACAGGCATGCAGGGAATACTTATGTGTGCCAGGGAGGCAGCACAGGTGTTCTGTTGGGGATGTGCATATATATTCAATTATCTCTGCAGGTAACACACAAGTGCATTTTGATGGCTTAAAACCCAGCCTGCCGCATGCTGCAGGTGACCCCCCTGGAATCAGAGGGGTTTTCCACGTAAACCCCCCTCCCCTGAGCCATTAAAGTCCCCAAAACGGGGCACGAGACACAGGTTCACCCACTTAAGCTGAGGCTGCCAGGCTTTCAGTGGGCAGCCAAAGGAGCTTTATCTCCTGGCAGACATTAAAAGGCTTCCTTCCACCTCTAGCACAGGCAGAGATAATTAATTAATCCACAGCCTGATTGGAAAAGCCCAGAAGGCTCTAGAAGCTCCTCATGGCTTCGCCCTTTAGCCTTAAGTGTTTAAACGAGGCCCAGCTGTGCCTCGTTAACACTGCCCAGACTCTCTGAAACTCTGGCAGCTGAGAAAAAAGATGCACCTTTTGTTCTCCCACCCCTCCTCCAAGACCAGGAAAGGGATGAAGTGGAAGCTTGGGGCAGTCCTGTTTTAACCAGGGGTAAAATCCCCATACTCAATGGGAGCATTGCCTGACTAAAGGCTATAACAGTTCTGACTTCACATACTGCAAAGAACATAATGCTCACGGAACTGGCACATCTGGCCATTACCAACAAAATAATCATCTGCTATTTTGACAGAAAATCAAAGAAGTCTGACTTAAGAAGTACCAATTCCCATAAAATCCTGCTGCTCTCCACAGATGACCAGCTAGGGGAAGGCTCACAAGGGAAGCAATACATGTATGCAGGTATCTAAAGGCTAAACGTGCCAACAAAGCAGAACCATGGAACTGGGGGCAAATATAGATGGAGAGAGGGCTTGAAAGAGAAAAAAAATTAAGAATCTCACCATAGAAAGACAAAATTTTTACCTTTTACATCAAGCAGCTACTCCACCTTACAACTGCTATAGAAAGGAGCAACTTCAGGTCCTACAGCCACCAAACTTTCTCTGCCCATCACCTCAAAAAAAACCTGGAGCACTGTTGTGCCACAAAGCTGTAAATCTTTAGAAAAAACAGAAAGACTCACCCAAAGCTCAGGGTAGCTGGAGAAGCTGGAGGGAGCTGCTCTGAAGGAAGGTGGAGGAGCACACCATACAAGTGGCTGCCCCCAGCAAGCTGTAGCTAAAACCATGCTCCACAGGTGTTTGGGATAACGCATTAATTAACTCCCTGGAGCTCATTGGCTGTAATTGCTCCACATGCACACCCTGCCAGGAGCCCTGACTCAGCACACCCTAAATTCTGGTGTGGATCTGCTTTCGGGGTACATAAAGCTGCTTTGGGTTATTTCAAAGTCCTGGCCAGGACACTGATAGAAAAGTTTTCTTTTAATGGGGGTCAGCTGGGAGCCCTTAGATCCTGGGGATGGAGGTGGGGACAGCCTGCTGAAAATGCCCCTAAATGCAATTGCAAGAGCAGCACTTTTTTGTGTTATTATAAGCAGAAAGGGTAAAACATGAAATATTTTCTTCAGGTGTTAGCACTCTTAAATGTCACAGACAAGCATCCTGGTGCCTGGCAAGTTGTGGACTCGAGGCTCAACAGGTTTGCTTGCTTATTGTCAGCATTTACCTGAATTGGTTTTTA